>OZ035843.1:21994092-22271109 GCA_964034765.1 Knipowitschia caucasica
CCGGGATGGGGAGTGCTCCCGCTCAGGGGTTAGGGTTAGGTGTGGGGAAGGCCTGGACCTCCAGGGGGGTTGGGGTCAGGTGTGGGGAGGGCCTGGACCTCCATGGGGGTTAAGGTTAGGTGTGGGGAGGGCCTGGACCTCCATGGGGGTTAAGGTTAGGTGTGGGGAGGGCCTGGACCTCCATGGGGGTTAACCCTTTAAGCGCCAAAGTCGCAATATTGCGACAAGCAACATTGCTCAGTTAAACAGGCTGTATCTAAAAATGTGGTGCAGAATCTTGTTAATACTTTTCACCAGGGGTTAGTGGACATGTGTGCCTGTAATATGAGCAACATTTGTGGGTGTGGTTATATTGAAAGTTTTTGAGTAAATTGAGTTCGTAAAACACCTGCGGCGCAGCGGCGCGGAGGCGAAGCAGCAGCGGTAGAGCTGAGAGGAGCGAGAGCAGAGCAGAGGGAAAGAGTGTTTTTTCTTTTACTCACGAGGTCTTCAGTACCAGAGAAGTACTTGGTCTGGTACTGGCTCACTCAGATTCAGAGGAGGAAGACACGCAGGTGTCCAGTGAAGCAGACAACGGACATTATTGGTGACGGGGAGACCGCGCTCCATAGTCCACAATCAGCCCCAGTACAGCGGCTGCTTGTCCTCCGTGTGGCCGCGGTAGAAGCATTCTGTGAACGCCAAGCAGGGGCCGTGGTGGAGGGGACAGGGGGATCATAACACCGGGCATGTGGGAGAAAGTAGTGGGGGTAGACATCCACGGGGAACACGGGAGGCGCGCGAGAAGTTGCGGGGGAGCCGCGGGAAAAAAACACATCGCTAATCGCGTTCACTGCCTTTACCAACAGTGATGATGAGGATGAAGGCAGTTCTTGAGAGAAAATAATCCACAAAAGTGGATCAGAAGTGTTGAAGAGCCTGTTGTATGTTGTTGAGACGATCTGACAAGTTCTGAGCCCATTCATTTCATCTCTCTGTTTCTAAACGGTAAATCCTGGAGCCTCATTTCCACTGAGAAAAATAGTAAGCCCACTACTTCTCTGAAAGGGAAATATTGAAACCAATCTCAAGATTTCATGACTGTAAACTATAAAGAGTGCTGTCTTGATCACTGAAGGTCTTTGAAAATAATACAATTCCATATGGCCGCGAACCAGTGCTAAAACATTATCTATAATCTGGATCAGGGAATTTATTTCTATCCCAAATTCATTTCATACTAAAGATATTTCACATTGACTGTTTATAGTATTCCCTGATCTCAAATAACTCCCAAGCTACAGCTTTTTGAAGTCTTTATACAATAATTAACATTTTCCAAAATGGCCGCCACCTTGATGACATCACAATATGCAAATTAGATGACGAATCAACTTCCATCCCAAAGTTTGGTTCAAACTGAAGATATTTCTAATTTACAGTATGCCTTTATCTCAAACCATTTTAAAGTTATAGCCTTTTGAAATCTTGAAATCAAAATTGTATATTTTCTTGAAAAAACTCTGGCGCCTAAAGGGTCAAGGTTTTGTGTGAGGAAGGCCTGGTTCTCCAGGGGGGCTATGTTCAGCTGTGGGGAGGGCCTGGTTCTCCAGAGGGGCTATGTGCAGGCTGCTGCCCGACCACGGCACCCCACACCCCCGCAGGTGCACCGCCAGGGACCGCCGGGGCAGACCTGTGCACCAGTCGGACCCGGGTACCCACTATTAAGCCCCCCCCTCGGACTGCACACCCTTAAGCGCTGCTGGAAAAACCAGGTGTGCCTGGGACTACAAACAGAACAAAACGTGCCTAGTACGTGCCTAAGCTCTAAACAGCTTAGCAGAAATTGTTTCTTTCAGTTGAGGAACATCTCTAAACTGAGGAAAATTGTGTCACGTAATGATTTGGAGCTCATTATTCATGCTTTTGTGTCGTCACGTTTGGACTATTGCAACAGTTTATTTTCGTGTCTAAACAAAAAAGAGCTGTCTCGTCTCCAAATGGTTCAAAACTCTGCAGCGAGGATTTTAACTTGCACTAATAGAATGGCTCATATTACCCCAATTCTTAAAGCCCTCCACTGGCTGCCGGTGTCTTACCGGTTTCAATTTAAAATCTTGGTGCTGACTTTTAGATCCTTATATGGTCAGACGCCTTCTTACATCAGAGATCTGATTCAGCCCTATGTCCCCTCTCGTTCTCTGAGGTCTGCAGATAAAAATCTCTTGATGGTTCCTCGCACTCGTTATCGAACCACGGGGGTTCACCGGCAGCCGCGCCCGGACCACGCGGCAGGTGTACACCTGGCATTGTGGGGGGGGAGAGACGGGCAGGGTTTTTGACCCGGAGGTTAGACACGGGTCCGTCTGTACTTGAGGGCACGAACCGCGGACCGACGGGGGCTAAACCTGCGAGAAGAACAGCCCCCTTCCGCGCTGCGAAACCCCAGCTGCGGGAGGGACACGGGCCCTGTGAGGGGGACCGTGTTTCCCGATGGATGACAAGTGCACAGGGCGCGGGACCAGGCACGCCTGGGCCACCCCCCACGTACCAAGAGAAGAGCAGAGGACAGGCCTAGGCACTCTGTCTCTCTGCCTCCCGCTCGGTGTCTCCAGTCCTCAGCCCCACCACAAACTCCCGACTCCCCCGGGGCTCCACGCCAGCTATGGGGCACCCCAGAGGGGCCCTCAGCTTTTTTCCCTGGGCGGCCTCACGTGGCCGCGGCACGCGCCGCAGACCCACCGAGAGCCAGAACTGGTAATGCCTACCCTCTCGGGCGAACGCACCCGGCTTTCGTTTGGAGCCTGTCTGGGCCCTAGTGAGGGGTACGAGAAAGCGTGTCTTCTGACCTCTACGCCTGAGTGGGGGCCCGACGTCTCTGTGAAATCTGGGGTAGACAGGGCATCTCAGTCTTGCCACAGACAGGTCCGCCAAGAGCCACTAGCCCGGGGCCTCTAGGCATTATAGTTGATCCCCTTCCCAGCGCTCCGCCAGGGCCGTGACCGACTCCAGCGGGGCCGATCCGAGGACCAACTCAATTGGTATGGTGACGAGCGGTGTGTACATGTTAGGCCAGCTCTGCCTGCTTGACCTAGTATTTAGACAGCGTAGCGTGTGCTCGCCAGTGATTCAGATTCAGATTCAGATTACTTTATTTACCATTGTGCAAAACACATAGGAATTTGACTTGGCAACATGACAGTGTGCATTCATCTTTTTTCACATATAATTTAACAAAAAAGTGCAAGAGATATAAATAGAATAATGTAATAAAGTGCCATAATGTTCAGTCCTTGTTCCTAGGGGGCAAGGGAAGAAGGGAAACCAGCGTCAGTGAGCAGCCTGGCCGCTGAGGGGAAAAAACTGTTTTTGTAGCGCTCTGTCTTGGCCCCCAGGTGCTGCATCCTCCTCCCAGAGGGGAGCAGGGTGAGGAGGCTGTGACCAGGGTGGGAGGGGTCAGCCATGATCTTTCTCGCCCTCCTCAGTGCCCTGGAGTCGTGCAGGGACTTAAGGGAGGGCAGGGGATGGCCAATCACCCTCTCCGCAGAGCGTATCACCCGCTGCAGCTTGACCAGGTCTTTCGCAGCTGCAGCGGGGAACCAGGTGATGATGGAGTGAGTGAGGATAGACTCTATGATGGCCGAGTAAAACTGGGTCATCATGGCCCTCGACAGTCTGTATTTCCGCAGCTGACGAAGGAAGTACATCCTCTGCTGGGCTTTTCTCAGGAGGGCTGTGATATTGGATTCCCACTTGAGGTCTCTGGAGATAATTATCCCCAGGAGCTTGCAGGACTGTACAGATTCCACCTGAGTGCCGCCCAGCATGACAGGAGGAGGCGGGGTTGGGTCCCTCCTAAAGTCCACCACCATCTCCACTGTCTTCAGAGCATTCAGCTCCAAGTTGTTGTTGCTGCACCAGTTACGCAGCCGCTCGATCTCCCTCCTGTAGGCCGACTCATCCCCCTTGGAGATGAGGCCCACCAAGGTGGTGTCGTCGGCAAACTTGAGGAGCTTGACCGACGGGTGGAGAGAGACACAGCTGGTGGTGTACAGGGAAAACAGTAGTGGGGACAGGACACAGCCCTGCGGGGTACCGGTGTTGGTGATCCTAGAGCTGGAAATGCTCTTCCCCAGCTTCACCCGCTGGGACCTGTTTGTCAAGAAGTCCGTAATCCATCTGCGCATGGGGGCAGGAACTTGCAGCAGGGACAGCTGTTGCTCTAGGATGGGTGGAAGGATGGTATTAAAAGCCGAACTGAAGTCAACGAACAGGATCCTGGCATAGCAGCCGGCAGTGTCCAGATGTTTAAGGGTGTAGTACAGAGCCATGTTCACGGCGTCCTCCGTGGAGCGATTGGCTCTGTACGCAAACTGCAGCGGGTCCAGCACAGGATCAGTGATTCGCTTCAGATGGGCCAGGACAAGGCGCTCCAGGACCTTCATGACCACAGACGTCAGGGCGACAGGTCTGTAGTCATTTAGGCCTGTGACCTTAGCCTTCTTGGGGACGGGAATGATGGTAGAGGCCTTGAAGCATGCGGGGACCTGACCAAGCTCCAGCGAGGTGTTAAAGATGTTGGTAAACACCGGGGCGAGTTGATCAGCGCAGTGCTTCAGAGCGGAGGGGGAGACAGAATCCGGGCCGGACGCCTTCCGGGGGTTCTGGCTCCTGAACAACAGTTTGACCTCTCTCTCTGTGACAGTGAGAGGGGGTAGGGGAGGGGGGGAGAAAGAGAAAAGTGGTTGTGGCCGGGATGGGTGGAGGTGGAGGTGGGGGGCCGCTCTACTCTCAAAGCGGCAGTAGAACTCATTGAGCTCGTTGGCGAGGGGAAGGTTGTCAGAGGCCTGTGGGGACCTGGGCCCGTAGTTGGTGATGGTTTTAAGTCCTTTCCAGACAGAGGAGGAGTTCCCCTCAGAGACCTGCCGCCGCAGTTTCTCCGAGAAGCGGTGTTTCGCCTCCCTCACCGCTTTGGCAAACTCATATTTGGCTTGCCTAAACAGGGCCACGTCGCCGCTCCGCCTGGCCACCTCCTTCTCTGACCGCAGCCTTCTGAGATGGGCTGAGAACCAGGGCTTGTTGTTGTTGTAGATCTTCCTGTGGCGGAGGGGGACACAGACCTTCTCGCCGAGGCTGATAAATGATGTCACAGTATCTGTGTATTCATCCAGGTTGTTTCCAGCCTCAGGCCCCGCCCACTCAACAAAGTCCCGGTCACAGCCAGCATTCTCCAGCCAGGCACATAGTCTCTCACTTGCCTCGCTGGACCACACTCTGAAACTACGCACTATAGGTTTTGATATTTTCAATCTCTGCCTATAGCGAGGGATCAGATGGATGAGATGGTGATCACCCTTGCCCAGAGCAGCACGTTGGACAGAATGGTATGCCTCACGGATGGTACAGTAGCAGTGATCTAGAATATTTCCCCCTCTAGTAGCACATGTCACTTGCTGTCTGTATTTGGGGAGAGCCCGACTCAGATGAGCCTGGTTAAAGTCCCCAAGCACCACAACAAAACTGTCCGGGTGTGTTTGCGCTCCGCCCCCGACAGCTGTTCTGCGAGTGTGTCCACTGCTGCGGTGACGTCAGCGTCCGGAGGAATGTAAACACACACAAGGAGGAACGCATTAAACTCACGGGGGGAATAGAATGGACGACAGAGGATGAGAAGCATTTCAATTGCAGGAGAGCAGTGTCTTTGCAACACTGTCACATCAGAGCACCAGCAGTCATTCACAAAGAAGATTAGACCTCCTCCACACGACTTCCCCGCCGCCTCGAAGTCTCTGTCCGAGCGAAACGCGGAAAAACCTTCCAGCAGTACAGCCCCGTCCGGGACTGACAGCGTCAGTTTCGTCTCCACAAACGCGAAGACAGCCGTGGATTTGAAGTCATTCTCCCGTGAGACAAGCAGCCGGAGTTCATCCATTTTATTGGGTAACGAGTTCACGTTGCAGAGGAATATTCCTGGCAGCGGTGGACGCGAGCTTCTCCGCCGTAGGCGAACCAGACAACCTCCTCGCTTCCCTCGTTGTCTCCTGGTCCAGCGTACAGCACTGGCGAAGAGCGCTGTCCCCCTCAGCAGAATATCCAGTACATCCGTGGATCGGGTGAGTAGTGTTGGTACAATGTCCAGTGGGATAGAACACCCAATGTGCAGCAGCTCTTCTCTTGTGTAGGAGGGCTCGCACGAAACGTGTGACACAAACAAACAGAACGCAACACAAGTCGTCACCATAGCAGCCCTGGGCGGCGCCATCTTAGTTGGAGTATTGGAGTAGCGGTGCATTTAAGCCCGTTTTTGATGCGTTTTTTGGGGATTAAACCTCCGAGGACCCCGCCACTTCAGGAGCTGCCCTTGGCTCTATTTAAGCCCGGGTTTTGATGCTATTTCTCGTGGGAAATGCGCCCTGGGTCTCAGGCCAGCCTGGGCTCTTTATAAGACCGGTTTTCACTTGCTCTCTCGCGGGGAGACCCGTGGTATGTACCCCCTGGGTCGCCGGTTAGACGGTGTGGTTCTCCCATCCCTATACAAGCGTAATTTTAACCCGGGCCCTCCCGGGAAGTCATTTATTTCTGCACACCCACACATACACGTTTTTGTTACCTGGTGGGTCCCTTTGACAGGGCCGTTCAGAATGGGACCCATAGACATAATCTTTTTTACTGGGACTACTTTAAGTAATACAAAACAGTCAATAGAAAACAAACAACTCTTTTAAAGGAATTTTATTTTAGATTTTTTTTTTTTATTGCAGTGATTCTATTTTTGACATAGAATTTAATGCCACTCCATGTCCGATGTCTAAGGTCATCTGGTGAGGCATTAATGCAGGCAGTGAGACTTCCCAGGGACTTTTCCAGTCTGTATGAAAGGCGTCATGGTCTTCTCCACAGCCTTCACCTCAGATGCAGACCATGGCTTTCTTACACGTTCTAGGGAGAGAAATAAAAATATATTAGCAATATACACTCCCAGGGTTAGAACCAAGCAGCCTGGCTGTAATCCCCCACCTGGTACACTTACCAGAAGGGGCACTGCCACTACCATGGGGTGCATCTGGATGAATGGTTGAAGGTTCTCCCCTTGAAGTTTCTTTTAGCCCGTCCGTTTGTGAGAGGATCTCTACTGCTCTCCTTGTAGCACAGAAAATAAAAATACAAGTGGCCTTTAGGGGAAAAAAATTATACATATTTTAATAATATCAAGAATTACCTTCAGGCTCAATTTGTATCTGGTCGAGGCTCTTTCCTTTGAATTCCGTCACTCTTCCCTGCTCCATGGCCATTAACACTTTGGCTGATTTTGGCCAGCTCCAGTGTCCCCTCTGGTAGTCTGTAATATTGTCTGTGGATGCGAATGTCATGGCCGAGGAAGTTGGCTGGTATGTCCATTTCATTCTCTTTCATATTGAGAACTGTAGACATAGTAGCTATGTGCTTTCTAAGTTTGGTTGAGGATAGCATCTCTGGATGCACCGCACCACATTCCTTGGCTACCTGCCGTAGGGAGTCTGATCCCCTGATGTGGGTGTCTGCGCCCGGGCGGGATAAGAAGTATGGGTTATGGTCAGAGATGGAACAGGCCCTTCTGTTCTACACCAGCACCTCCATCGAAGCAATCATTTCAGGAGTCAAAAGAACCGGCACTTTCCGACTTCGTTTCCCTTTAATTTCAATGCGTTGAAAATGCTGACACAGCTTTTTCTCAAGTTCGGACAGTCCCAGAGCAATGTCAGAATGGATCCCAGTCTTACTTCTTAAGGTAAACGCTGTCAGTGGCATCTTTGAAACCTCACCTTCCCTTCTTCGATTGAAAATAATGACCTCACAAAGAGTCAAAACTGCCAGTTTAGACCAATGCTTAGAGGTTGGCTCACTTATTAGGGTTTGCACATATTCAAGTCGACATACCTCAATATGTGCATGCATGGCTCTAACGTCCTCAGTCAGAGGGAGCAGGTCCGGAGTGTTCCACTTGGCTTGCCGGAGGGTCTGTAGGGCAGCAGAAGAAACACAGACGTCCCACCTCTTCTCAAAAAGCAGCCGGCTTTTTTGAGTTTTGAGTCACATTCAAGAATATCTGCTAGCTTTCCCAGTAAGGGCAGGCTCCTTTTGTGGCACCGGCACCTGCCACAGCTGATTAGTGGCATGTACACAACAAATGGCGTTTAAAACGGCATGTGGACAACAAGTGGCGTTTAAAACGGCATGTGGACCACAAGTGGCGTTTAAAACGGCATGTGGGGAATAAATGGCGTGTAAAGCGGCATGTGGACAACAAGTGGCGTTTAAAACGGCATATGGGGAATAAATGGCGTTTAAAACGGCATGTGGACAACAAGTGGCGATTAAAACGGCATGTGGGGAATAAATGGCGTGTAAAGCGGCATGTGGACAACAAGTGGCGTTTAAAACGGCATGTGGGGAATAAATGGCGTGTAAAGCGGCATGTGGGCAATAAATGCCGCTTAAAACGGCATGTGGACAACAAGTGGCGTTTAAAACGGCATGTGGACAACAAGTGGCGTTTAAAACGGCACGTGGACAACAAGTGGCGTTTAAAACGGCATGTGGACAATAAGTGGCATTTAAAACGCAGTGTTGTGCGTGAACGAGTTCAAAAGAACGCGTTCATTGAACACGCTCAGTTTTTCCTGAACGTTGAACTGAACGCAACACATTTTTAAAAAAAGAACTTGAACGTGAATTAGTTCATTTTATGTGTCATGAACGGCAGACATCACTATGAACGTTGGAATCTGTTTTCTCTTTTGAAATGCAACGAGAGAAAGTTCCTCCCTCCTGTAGTCTCGCACTTTTTCAGCTGAAATCTAAAAATTCTTACGGTTTCCACCGTCTGTGAACGCACCCCGACTCCGTGTTGCGGTGCGGCGCTGTGAGCTGGTGCTTTTCACATGTGCCCGAGTCGTGATGAAAACACAGGGTGAGTTAGCGACAAAGTTTACACCGTTTACATTTGACATAAAGTATAGTACACGCACTGCAGCGCATTACTGTCTGTAGTTTATGAGCAGAGATGGGGCAACTCCGTTTTGCTCCCATTGAAAACCATGTAAATCTAGTCTGTTTTGTAGTCAAAAGGCTCTCCTCCTGTGGGTGTACAGGAGATATATACACATATAGATAGATATATACACATATATATATATATGTAGTGTGAAAAAAATATTTATTGAAGTAGCTCATGAAAAACGTAAAATTAACTGAACTTTGAACTAGTTCAGAATTAAAATTGTGAACTTTGAACGTGAACTGTTCACTTTGAGCATGTATGAACTGAACTTGAACTAGTTCAGAAAAGCTGTGAACTGGCACAACACTGTTAAAACGGCATGTGGGGAATAAATGGCGTGTAAAGCGGCACGTGGACAACAAATGGCGTTTAAAACGGCATGTGGGGAATAAATGGCGTGTAAAGCGGCATGTGGCGAATAAATGGCGTTTAAAACGGCATGTGGGCAACAAATACAGTTGAAAGCAGCCTGTACAAAAGACAACAAGCAGCATTAGTGGAGCTAGTGGTCCAGTGGCTCAGATGGAAAAGCACAGGACTACGGTGTTGATGGTTGCTTGTTCAAATCCCCAGTGACTACCAATGACATTTTCTGATGTTGGGTCCTTGGGCCTAACACTTCATGAAGAATGTCAGAAGTGCCATAAATTGTTTGAAAAATGTTGTTTGAGTAATAATAATATATGTTATTGCATAAATTTGTTGAAAGACTTAGTTTCATGTATTATATATAGTTTAAATTCCACAGTAGCTGTGTCATCCAGTGGCGCACTTGGTTTATAACCGCCTCCCATGCGGAAGAAACCTGGTTCAAACCCAGGACAGGTTGTTTTTTTTTTTTGTCAGATTAAATACAAATTGAATATGTATGACATATATATATATATATATATATATATATATATATATATATATATATATATATAAAACAAAAGAAAAAATCATTTTATTTCTCTCTCTTCTTTAATAAAACCACATCAGAAACATGGAACAATAAGAAAGAGCATTAATACATATATTTTTTTATAAAAGAATGCAAAGTATAAGACACAGCTTAAACGGTCCAAGAACAGAAATGAAGATTTTAACAATATAGAGATGAAACCTCATGTTCCAATTACACAACTTTCTGCTTGGATTTTTCAATCCATCACTCTTCACCATCTTTGGTTGGCTCCATTCTTGATGAAATGTCCTAAAACAACAATAGAATCTTTCGTTTTTTTCTTTGCCAAAACACAAAATAAGTGGCGCAGTCATTAAACATTCGTCTATAGTGCGTAAGATTGGCTGATCGAATCAAAGTACCGTTTTTTTTTTTATGGCAGTTATATAAAAACTGTATATATATATATATAAAGATATATATAGATATTTATAGATATATAAATGTATAAAGAAATAACCGTCATAAAAAAGTTTTTGATCTTGGCTTATTTGAATTTGCGAACTCTTGCATGATTGGCGGACACACACCAGCTATACCACTCACCAGGTGGTTTTAAGTAAAATTGTGTCTTGAGTGTTTTACACATCATTTAGTTTTACCCTAACGATGATGCAATATTAATCCTAATGCAAGATTATTATTGCAACAACACATAGCCATATGTATGAAATATATATTCATACATATTCAATTTGTATTTAATCTGACGAAAAAAAAAAAAAAGACCAAACCTGGATTTGATCCAGGAATCTTCTACATGAGACAATTATAAACCAAGTGCGCCACAGGAATATACACTTCTTCAGAATCTAAACCACATATAATACATGAAATTGTCTTTCAACAAATTTTCGATTTAATTTATTATAACTCAAACTACATTTTCCATGAAGTGTTATGCCCAAGGACCCAACATCAGAAAATGTCATTGGTAATACTGCTGCTTGTTGTATTTTGTACAGGCTGCTTTCAACTGTATTTGTTTTACACGCCATTTATTGCCCACATGCCGTATTAAACGGCATTTATTGTCCACATTCCGTTTTAAACGGCATTTATTGTCCACATGCCGTTTTAAACGCCATTTATTGCCCACATGCCGTGTTAAACGGCATTTGTTCCCCACATGCCGTTTTAAACGCCACTTGTTCCCCACATGCCGTTTTAAACGCCACTTGTTGTCCACATGCCGTTTTAAACGCCACTTGTTGTCCACATGCCGTTTTAAACGCCACTTGTTGTCCACATGCCGTTTTAAACGCCAATTATTCCCCACATGTCGTTTTAAACGGCATTTATTCCACACGTGCCGTTTTAAACGCCACTTGTTGTCCACATGCCGTTTTAAGCGCCATTTGTTGTGTACATGCCACTGATCAGCTGTGGCAGGTGCCGGTGCCACAAAAGGAGCCTGCCCTTTCTCAGCTTTCTGAGGCTATGGCCGAGTTTGAGGGCCAAGGATGGAGTCTTGTATTGATTTGTTTCCTCATCATATCCAGCCACACACCTGACTGCATCAATCACATGGTTAAAGTTGGAAGGAATAAAGAAATCCTTAATTGTTTTCAGTTTCCCTGCCGTTTTTGCTTCGTTAATTAACCTACCGACTTCTCTCATTTTCTGCCTAATGTAATCATGCTTAGTCTTATCATGCCCATGTTTTAAGTACAGGTGCTCTCCGAGTCTCAGAATCCCCTTTTCTGCTTTGACAACACCCGTGACCTCATCCTGATGCATTGCCCAAATTAAAGACCACAACTTTTTGCTGATGCCCTCCGGTACAGGCTGGGCTAGGGAGCAGAGGGACTGGACCCTACTTCTACCTGGTTTAGCCTGGGCATCTTTCTGTGAAAGCCGGCACATGGCCACATGCCTCCACAGCGACTTTCGCTTAAGCAATGCCCCACAGTCTATACAGTGCAAAAACTCACTGGATTTAACTGGGGAATTTGGCTGTTTAGCTGGGACTAAAGTTCCAATGCCGGCCTTTAAAACCTCAAAATTGTGCTCACGGTTTCCACTATTCCTGATCAAATCAAACTGAAGTTTACATGCTTTAGATTTCACAGGTAGAGCCAATGCTCTCTGGCAAATGACGGGACATTTTGTGGCAGGACATTGAACAGTAGAGGCAGAAGTGCCTCTTGCTGTAAACTCTCCCCCCATTTTTCTTCTTTTGCAGCTGCATGATAACAATCTTATTTGCCTTTGGTTCGTCACTTTCCGAGTCTTGAAGAAAAGTGTTTTTGATTTTTCTTTTTCCATACTTTTTTACAGGTTTCCTCTTGACAGTTAAATCGTCAGAATCTGAGTCGACTTCATCAATTAGGGACTCTTGACTAAGCTGCACAAACAACAAATAATTTGTAATAATTCTATATAACAATTTGAAGTCATGACTTGTAGTCAGCACTTACCAGTGGTTTGTAAGCGTGCGCTTCAATGTGCTCCTCCATGATTTCGTGCAGCCTAATGAACCACACACTTGCACCTTTTCTAGCCTGACACCTGATTTCCTCTGTTGTGCTGCTCCATGATTGGCTCCAGCCTGCTGGACTGAAATTGCCCCAGTGTGCCCCTCCTTGATATCCCGCAATCCACCACCAGGGTTCCGACACATAACACACTTTTTTTCAGGAAAGTAAACCTCCAGGGGTCCTTTCCATATTTTTACAGAGACTGCATAAGGACCGTTAGAAAAGCATTACCCATTGATTATTAAGCTTGGACCAGTGGGGTCCGGTGTTCGGGCCCCACCACGTAAAACCAGTCCCCATGACGTGAGTGGAATCTCAGGTTATGGAACCCACCAGGAGTTGAAAACAAGTGCACAGTCATACATACAGGTATACACACACACACCTGCACACAGACGGCAGTTCAAAAAGATTCCTAAACATTACGTGACAGGTTCATCATGTTTAATGTAAGAATGTATGTGCTTGTGATGGGAAGACGGAACAAGTCAATTCTTGTAGTAAACATGAATCACTCACACACACACCTACACACAGACACACAAACACTCTGACACACACACACACACACACACACACACACACACCTACACAAAGACCCAGCTTTGTTTAACCAGATTCCTCAACATGGACAGGTGACAGGCTCAGAATGTAAAAGTATGTTATGTTTACATTATTAATTCTTGTGACGGGAACACGGAACTTACAAATCCATTCAGACTAAATTTTTACAGTAAACCTCACTCAGACACGGAACATGTATGTGTATAAAATTCTAATATAAAGTGTTAAGTGCGCCACTGTTGGAATAAATATAGTTTTCTTAAATTGCTAGAGCTACGTCAGCTAGCAAGTAGCGTGAGCAGGACTAGACCGTTAACTGGCTCTTTGGTTGCTAGGTTGTTGCTATGTCCAAATTTGACTCCAGCCCTCTAAGCAAGCCAACGTTGAATCAACGTCATTTCAAAGTCGTTGCCCGACGTAGAATATTGACCCCTTGCATGTGACGTCCCGGCCACACCCACTCTCCATGACAGACGGCAGAAGTCTAACTGCGAGCCTACGGACACCTGACCAAAACAACCTGTTTCAGTGCATTACAGCCAAACTTTGACATTTTGCAGTGCGGTTGATTATACTAACAGGCAAGGCATAAGCAAAAATAGACATTTTATTTAATCGATAAAATTGACTGGGGGGAGAAGTTACGGGTCAACATCCAGTTAGGCAATCCTTAACTTCTCCAAATACCTACTTCCACCTATAACGTAATCGAACATTGCTTGAAGCAGCCACTTCTCGATTTAGGAGAGGAAGCTCAGTTTTTAAGAGTTGTAGTCCGTTTTGCTCTCGCAGCAATGCTAGTTTCCAATACTTCCGCCGTTAGCTCATTCACAATCACGTGACTGGATGACGTTGATGCATCTGGTCAATAGGTCACTGGTGGGTGCAGAATGAACGTTTTCTCTACGTCGTTTCCCGACGTCATCCAAACGTGATTTCCCGACGTCACCTCGACCTGAAAAGGCATAAGAATGCATTTATTGAATGTTGAGGTGTTCCAACATGTGTCCTCTCTTGGTCTTCAGTCTCTCATTACAAGGTTCAAGCACAGCACCTGAAAATGTGGAACATGTTTAGTTTCAACTAGGGCTGTCAAAATTATCGCGTTAACGCACGTTAATTAATTTTTTTCATTAATAGCGTTAAAAAAATCAACGCATTTGACGCATGCCCATGCGTCCCACAATAACACTCAGAATGCCGTGGACACATGCGCGTGTGTAAGATGGGGACAGAGCAGGTAGGCCCTCTGGGAATTCAAGTTTTGAAAGAATACACGCGTGACCGCGAAGCACTTGTAGTTTCCTGTATGAACTCTGCATGATGAGCTGCGGGCGCCACAGCGCTCTGGACAGCAGTTCCCACTTCCTGCGGCTGTGATCACGGCGAGCGGCGCTGCGTAATGGGATCATATCCAAGACCACGCACAGAACTATTCTCTAGTGTGCGTACGTGTCTTTGCGTAACCGATGCACACAATATCTACAGCGCTGAAGCTGGACTGCAGAGCCTCAGTCTCCTCCGTGTCTTCTCCTGAAGCGCACTCGCTAAATTAAAGCTGAGGTACCTAATTTTCCTTTCGACCATCAGTTCATGTTAGTTGTGTCAAAAAAAGTAATGGTGTGAGCAAATCAAACAGATTTAATTACATTCTGCATTTCAGACTATTTTGAAATGTCCCTCATCTGTAACAAATAATGGTTTTGTTTTGAGTCTAAACAGAAAGACAGAATGTTAGTAATGTTAATTCCATTTTATGTGGATTTATTGTTATAACAAACAAATACAGTACATATGTTCACTAAGCTGTCATTTATCTTTCCATTCAAACAACAATTTACAGAAAAATATGGCATAATTTTGCCAATAGTTTGAAATGTGATTAATTACGATTAATTAATTTTAAAGCTCTAATTAACTCGATTAAAAAAATTAATCGTTTGACAGCCCTAGTTTCAACATAATGTGGCAAAGGGATAAGATTTTAGAACTTTCTATTAATGCCTCAAACCACTCAATCCAACACCATTTGATACAAACCTTGGCACTGCACTCACTCGGGCCACTGGAAGACACTCAGTTTGAGAAAGTTGAGATAAGGCTTTGGTCATTGGAGTAATTCTTGGTAATTATCATGTGTAAAACAATTGCACAAATGAGCCCTGAAATCTACTTACCCTGTATTACTCTACACACGTTGTGTTTCTGAGGGGGCATTTTCCCTTGTTCCCCTTGCCCTTCAAAAGGGTCATCAGTGAGTTGCTGAACAATCTGAGAAAAAAATACACCAAATAATGGTTTATTCTCAAAACAAAATAATACAGAAGAACAATCAATGTGTGAGTGTGTGATTCTTACCTTTGAACACCTTCAACACAGTCTGACACCTGTAAGACTCAAACACATATGACACATTAGGAATACACATAGAACATTAGTTATTGGAAGTATTATTAAATTACGCATTGATTTCACAATAATTGACTGCATTAGCAAAGGTAAATGTATGACTGGTTTTAAAGTGTATATAAAAAGTAATTGCTAGTTAGCTTGCTACCAGCAGATGAAAGGTTATGTTTAATATTTGCAGCTAACAATAACAAAAACAATTAAAGCCGCAAGCGGCATCTAACGGCCCTCGCCGCACCGCGCAAAGGAGGTGGCGCTAACGCGCCATTTTCCCACTGCCCTGACGGGAGCGACACTGTGCATTTTGAATTCCTATGATCAGTAATTGTGAGTCTCTATTGAAAAGGTAAACCCCAGTCTCTCCATGTAACACTTGTATCACTCTGTAGGGGGCGCTATTGCTGCAATTTTGTCTTTTACACTTTCAGTTTACCCAAACCCGAGAGTTGAACAATCAATTCAAATTTTGTGCAAATCGGACTTCGTATGTGCAAATGGTGGCATTTACAACAACGCCGCCTACAATTTAATTTTTTTAGTGTTATACCAAAGAAAACCAAAATAATACACTTTATGCCTGAAAAAAACTTGTGGCAAAGTTTGGTGATTTTTTGTTGCTAGAGCTACGTCAAATATGAGATCAAACAACATAAAACCTAAATACCTGTATCCCCATGTAAACCTTTACTCAGCCTGTAGGGGGCGATAATGGGCCAATGTCATTGTTCACAATGTCATGTGACCTAGGCCCAGTAGTTGAACAACCGAGTCAAGTTTAGTGCAAATCAGAGTTTGTAAATGTGCTCCTGTTTGTTCATACAATCTGTGAGTGTGTCCACACAGTCTCCATTGGATAACATGGGAACTTCACACCTCTCTATGAAAATAACCACACTTTGGGAGTCTGTCACGCGCAGACCGTTTGACTAATTAAAATTCTATATGCAACTATTGATGGTCCATGTGTTGAGACGATGTTGAATGATTTTCAGACAAATTAGTGAAAGGGCCGAGGCTGGTTTGATGTTTGAGCAAGGTGTACTTTTCAGAGATTTAACAATTTTCCCATAGACACAGACAGGGGAGTGTTGGTCGTCGCCACGGCAACAGGGTAAAAAATAATCATATGTTGTCATTGACTTTTTGAATCCAGATGACAAAACAGAATTATGTGCAAAGCTTCAAACATTTTGAAAAAACTAAATTTCAAAAAGCCCATGTAAAACTTTAACATTGTCTGTAGGGGGCGCTAATGAGCCAATTTCAATATTTCAACTTTCAAATCACCTAGACCCTGGAGCTGAACAATTGATAAAAAATTTGTGCAAATCTGACTTTTTTTGTGCAAACGGGAGCAAATTTACTTTTGTCAAAAATTGAAAAAAAAATGTCACATTTTGCCGCTCCGCTGCTCGGACAACGTTTAACTGATCCAAATTCTATATTCAATAATTGATGGAACATGTGTTTAGACCCTGTGGAGCGATTTTGAGACAAATTGATGAAACGGCCGAGGAGGAGATAATTTCCAACCGACATGTGTGAAAAATATAAATTTTCATTTTTCCATTTTCTATTGAAATTAATGAGCTCCCTGTTTGTCAGGGGGCGGAGCCATAATAACTTTTTTTTCATGTCTTGATCTGAGGAACATGTGTACCGAATTTTGTGGCTCTACGACAAACTTGACCTTCGACCCGCTCCCATAGGCGCAATGTAAACTGAGTTTTGTAGGGGGCGCTGTTCGGGCATTTTTTTTGTCCCATAAAAATAAACACCAAAAAAATTAATTTTTCGCCAGTTCTGAATTTTGGGCAAAATTTCACAACTTTTCATCAATGTTCAGGGGGTCAAATTAAGGTTCAAAGCGCAGAATAAAAAAGAAAGAAAGAAATAAACCAAACCAAGGAATTTTTTTTGCAAATCTTCGAGCAAAAGCAATATAGGTTTCCATAGTAACCTATAATACAAATGATATGTCGTTTTAAAGCAAACGACGAGGCGAACGCAACTATTGGGTTCTCAATGATTGACGAGCGCGTCATGAGGTCACCCACCCCCCCCATAGGACCCCATTCATTACACTGTGTACTAAAGCAGGAGCAAAGCCATTCATTGCCTCCGGCACTGTTTTGTCAGTGTCTGGGCACGCGCCGTCGGGCTTGGGGGACAAATGTCCGTAAGACAGTTGAAAGAACCCCCCTTTAATAGGACCTCAATCATTTCACTGTGTACTACAGCAGGAGCAAAGCCATTCCGTGCCTCCGGCACGGATTTATCAGTGCTTGGGCACGTGCCGTCGCGTGCAGGTCACAATGTGACCTATTGTGATTTATGACAGTTACAACGAGTAACTGTCATAAGTTTCCAATGAGCTTCGCCCAGGCATTACTCGTTGGAAAAGCAATAGGCCCTTACCCCGGTTGGGGCTCGGGCCTAAAAATAACAACCGCAGTGACTCATTTAAACAGCCGAAGTGAGAAGATGTGAAAGTCTATGGCTGTGTCCAAAACGCTAGGCATCGGGCCGCGTAGGGTGGATATGTAGGCATCGTGACGTCACTTCCTCAAGCGACGGCTATTGCAGGGGTGTCCAAAACCACTTGGCGAGCTCGCCAAGCGTAGGCATCATGACTTCGTCTCTATGGAAACGGCCACTTTTGGAGCAGATATGAAGGATGCATCTGATGTATGCTTCGCTGCCTTCTTTTTGCCAAGTCACGGCCGCGCATGCGCAGAACTCCGTTCGGCATTAACATGTAAACAACAGCTCGGACCTGCTGGAGCTAGCATTATGGTAAGCACTGCTATACTTTACTGTGAAGTTATGTCTATAGTAAGTACTGCTATACTTTACTGTTGAGTTATGAACACGACTGTTATGATAAAACCCAGACATAAATTAGATCTGCCACAGATGTGTGTATTTAACCTTGTTATCTGCTGTGAATAAGCTCAGTCCCGAAAAGCTAATGCTACAAGGCTAGTTCATTCAGATTCGGTTTTTGAACAAGAAAAATCATGTTGTGTTTTATCTTTTAGGGAGAAACAAACCCACTGATTAAATATTAAAGCTACACTGAGGAAATAGTCACGTTTTCATGGAAAATCACTCTGCAGCACAGCAGCTATAGTATGCTAACACATGTTTTCTGTATTCATATAAAATAGATTGTGCATATCGTTTTTAATCCCATACTGAGACTGGGAAAACTGTATATATTAGACATATGAAATTATAGAATAGGCCAAGAATAATTATAAATAATAATAAATAAATAAATAATAATAAATAAATAATAAATTATTTATTAAATAATAAATAATAAATATAATTATAAATTTATACAATAGTCTAATAAATAGTAAACACACATTATACAGAGGTTTCGTTTGTCATGAATAAGACATTTGCAGAGGACAAAGTCCCACTTCCACAAACACAGGTTTAAAGTGGTTAGCCATGCTTCTAACTTGATTATTTGTGTATATTTCTATCATATCATTCTTCTGTTTCCCCTGCTGTGAAGCTTGTATCTCTAATATTAAATACTGTAAGGATTTCTGTATTTTATTTTTAACCAGTTTTTTGCAAAGCCCCAAATAAATAGTAATAATTGAATATGAAGTGTAAAAAGAATCCTAAATGTGGGCTGTGTTTTAATGCATGATGTTTGTGTTCTTCTTTTTCAGAGACTTGTGGTGAAATTAAGGTCATAATTTCTCCAGCTTCACGTCCTGCTTCACCTCCATCACCTCCTGCTTCACCTCCATCACCTCCTGCTACACCTCCATCACCTCCTGCTTCACCTCCATCACCTCCTGCTTCACCTCCATCACCTCCTGCTTCACCTCCATCACCTCCTGCTTCACCTCCATCACCTCCTGCTTCACCTCCATCACCTCCTGCTACACCTCCATCACCTCCTGCTTCACCTCCATCACCTCCTGCTTCACCTCCATCACCTCCTGCTTCACCTCCATCACCTCCTGCTTCACCTCCATCACCTCCTGCTTCACTGCTGAAAACATTATGAACTACAACAAACTTGTATATAATATTTTCCTTTAATCACCAGTCATGAATAGTTAGAACAGTGGGCTCTGCATCTCTGAAGACATGTAGCAGAAGGAGCAGCAGCAGAAGGACCAACAGGAGGAGTAACAGCAGAAGGAGCAACAGGAGGAGTAACAGCAGCAGCAGAGGGAGCAACAGGAGGAGTAACAGCAGCAGCAGAGGGAGCAACAGGATGAGTAACAGCAGCAGCAGAAGGAGCAACAGGAGGAGTAACAGCTGCAGCAGAGGGAGCAACAGGAGGAGTAACAGCAGCAGCAGAGGGAGCAACAGGAGGAGTAACAGCAGCAGCAGAAGGAGCAACAGGAGGAGTAACAGCAGCAGCAGAGGGAGCAACAGGAGGAGTAACAGCAGCAGCAGAGGGAGCAACAGGAGGAGTAACAGCAGCAGCAGAGGGAGCAACAGGAGGAGTAACAGCAGCAGCAGAAGGAGCAACAGCAGAAGGAGCAACAGCAGCAGGAGCAACAGCAGCAGGAGCAACAGCAGCAGGAGCAACAGCAGCAGGAGCAGCAGGAGCAACAGCAGGAGCAACAGCAGCAGGAGCAGCAGCAGCAGGAGCAACAGCAGCAGGAGCAACAGCAGCAGGAGCAACAGCAGCAGGAGCAACAGCAGCAGGAGCAACAGCAGCAGGAGCAACAGCAGCAGCAGCAGAGTCCTGGGCGTCTGCCTCTGACACAGGTCTCATCGACAGCACTTCAGAGGAACCTGGAAATAAAGAAAACAAAAATTGTTGGTTTTATTATGATTTTGTTGTTTGTGTGAAATGTAAAGAGTCATCAAAGTGAGGTATTATTTACACAACTACATATTTGTCAGCAGTACTTATACTTATAATTGAATACATTAAACTCAAATGTGATTAGTAACGGTCTGTTAGCTTTTCAAGAGATATAAAAGTGAATAAGAGCAGTGTCAAACATCTGTGTTCAACTCCATTTTACAGATGTCTGTTAATGTTTCCATGGATGTGTCAGTTATTATTATAGATCCATGGATGTTCCAGTTATTATTATAGATCCATGGATGTGTCAGTTATTATTATAGATCCATGGATGTTCCAGTTATTATTATAGATCCATGGATGTGTCAGTTATTATTATAGATACATGGATGTTTCTCTCTCATCAGCAAACACACGTTAATACATTTAGGTCTGATAAAATTACTTTTAAGTGATGCACAAACGAGGGCCATAGCAAATATATAATCCATATATAATAATCATTTATTGCATATATGTGCATTGTTTACATAAAATATAACTTTGTAAAAACTAATGATTACTGCCAATACAATTGTTATAACAGAAAGTGTAACAACAAAAGCATCCTCTGTTTTTTCAGAATACGATTGTAAACATCCAGGGGGCTCTCATTACCTGAACCCGTGTTTAGACAGCCTGTTCTGGGCTTCAGCACTGCAGCTAACTGGGCTGTTAGCTTATAGCACCGGAGCTTCAGGCTGGAGGTAAAGTCCGAACATTTTCGAATTTATCTCCAAACAGACTTCTGATATGACAATAAAGGGGGATATTTCTCGCCTCAAATGATATTAGAATTAACTTTTATGTCCTAATTAAAGCGTATTTAGAACTTTTTACCGTCCATCATGGCCGCCGTGTCCTTCCGCTCCGCTCTGAGTTGTGTAGTCACGTGACGAAGGCAGAAGGCAGCTGCTGTCCAAATCCACATCACGTCTCGCCTCCTACCTTGCCTGTGCCTACGCGGCCTTCCCTCGATGCCTACATATCCACTCTACGCGGCCCGATGCCTACCGTTTTGGACACAGCCTATGACACTCAAGACCTGGGAAGCCATTAAGTCCATTTATTAAACAAAGCAATACATGACCACTACACTCTCTTTCTGGTTCAGTAGGTAGAAATTGTGTGTGCTCCCATGGTCCTATGGTCCCATATGGTCCCACATGCAGTCTCTGGTCCCACACCTGAACTCAACTCCAACTGATCACAGGTGTCTAAATGATGGGAGTGTCCCAAATATTAAATCTCCCTGTTTTTAAACTAAGATTTGTACTGTTGTCTTTTGCAGTTTATAAACCACTGTGAAATATACAGTAACTTTACATTTTAGAATTGATCTATAATTTTAAACTCAAGAATCTTAACCTTTTTTAACACATAGTTTGTAGGACATTCAATTTTAACCTTACAAACTGTGTTCAAAATAGTTTATAATATGAAAAATAATTGCATTTTTTAAACATTAACTTAAACATTTTTTTAGCTTTTTAACCTCTTAAGGATCACCCTCCCTGTACAGGGAGGATTCAGTAATTTTTCATTTAACAGCATCAGTATTAGAATTCACTTGTGTCAATATAGTCAAGCTATATCTCTTTTGAAAGCTTATGCCCACCTCTAAACGCGTATTATGTTCAAATAAACATTAAATATAATAAAAAGTAAGAATAAGTAGTCAAACTGTATTTATATATAAAATATATATTGTCCTTTCTTACCTTTTCGTGCTAATATTCTGGGGCAAATCACGTCTAATCCACACATGTGTGCCTTCATTTTGTTTGTTAGGGTCTAGAGAATAATTATATCCAGTTGTTTTTTCTTCAAAGTCATTCTTATAGTAGATATCCACTTGTAACAACATATTTGAGTATTGAAAGTTGCACAAACAAAAACAAAACCTGTTCTTTGCGCACTGTATGAAGAGGACATTTTACTGTTTAGCTAGCGTCACTGGGTATGTTCGTCTTCCTCTCAGTCTTCCCTTCAAAACAAGCCCATTCCCGGACTTTTCAGTGCTATGGTTTGGAAGGTAGAGTAAGTTGAGTAAAACAAGCGCACCTAGCTTTAGCGCTCCAGTCATATATATATCTGTGCGTCATGACAGCATTGTCTTGACTACCATTGGCCGATTTGGATGTCAATCAAATCATCTTGTAGCCAATAATCTCAGGTTTCAGGCGATGTGTCGGACTTCAAGGTTCCTCCCACAGTTCCAGTCATATTTGAATGCGTAAGAGAGGAAGACGGAGCCTCTTTCACGGAGAACACGCGCTATATCTATATAAATAATAGCTTTTCTGCAAACATTTCAATATCTGGAAAAAATGCTATTTATAGCAAGAGTAATAGCCAAAAAATGATATAATTTGATTTTTGGTGTAAAAACATTGATAATTTGCATGTAAAACACTTTGGCACAGTTGGCACAAAAATGGACCACTTGTGCCGAATGTGCCCATTAGTTACAAAAAAGCCCCCAGCATCAAAATAGTTCCACCTAAAGGTCTAAAATTTCATACAGGTGTTGCCAACACCACAAACATCTGCTCTGGTGAGTTTGAACAACATACCATAAAGTATGTCTTCAGGAGAACCTTTTGAAATTGCCTTCTTTTTTTTTAGACAAAAAAAACTAACTTTGACTCATGTTTGAGAAGCTGTAGTGCAGACTGTGTCCTTCCTAACAAACTGTAACATACATTTCCAGAAACTAGAAGGTGTTACCTTTCAAATGAGGCCTCATAACACAACATCAGACACAAGATGTCCACACAATAAGCATTTCCATTTGGGTATCATAATTCGAAAAGGAACAGGCGAAATTAGGTGATCCTTAAAGGGTTTTTAACTGTTTTTGGCTCTCACAACAACCCAATTGAGCACATGGGGTTCTAGCTCTAAAATGCGTTATCTAGTTGGCAAAGGTGTCTCCCTTTCAGCTGACCAGTGCCAGCCGTTTTTATTATAGATCCATGGTGTCAAAAATGCATGATGACAACACTGGCAATTCAAAATACAGATAACATACAAAATAGACTTAACAAATTCCACTTATATGTAGGAAAACTACTTACTTTATGTCTCCAACTCTTTTTGATGTGGAAATTATATACATCTGTATCTAAAAACTGTGCAGACTGTTTATTTACTAGAGAGGGTGATTTTAAGTAAATAAAGCAGGTCCAGAGGAAGAATGGACTGAGCGATCAGAAATAGACTCAAGGTCTATGGGAGGTCATTATTATATGTCCAGAAGTGGAACCTACATTCATGTCGTATAGACGTGAAAAAAGGGTCCTTGTCTCGACCGAAGCGCCGTGGACATAATCTACAAGTGAGCTTCAAATGTTCAGTGATTCTGTTAAAGATATATTGCATTAAATTTCATTGACACTGGTGTAGGGGATAAGTGATGGATATGTCATAAAAACAATGTGGGTTCGAAACTCATTCCGTTTGTTTAAGTTGCTTTTTAAACAAACAATTTTTCTGTTTGGTTAAAAACAAATCAATACTATATATAGGATCATGTAGTTTCTAAGAATAAAACATGTGAATGTATATATGTTAGTTATGCTAACTATCTCAAGTCTCCATTTGAGAAAGTAAAAAAAGCAGGGCAGTGACAGAGGTACAGATTAAACGTCAAATCCACGTCTATCGGAGGTCATTGTTTTACGTCCAGACGCGCACTTTAAACAGAAGTCGTTTGGACGTGGATGTGATCTCGGATTAGTGGGCGTCGGCTGTTTACGGCTTTCAAATATAAAAGCGAGTGATTTCATTGTCTAACGGTGGTGTAGCTGGTTAGAAACTACGCTGGAGACCAGACAACGCGTGTTCGAGTCCAGGCTGCTGCGCGTCTCACTCTGCATAATTATTTTGTTTTTTAGCAAACAATTTTTCTCTGTTTAGTTAAAACGATAATCAACAATGAACATAGGATTATGTATTGGTTAACAATAAAACTTGTGAATTTATGCATTTGTTGTGCTAACAATCTCAAGTTTCCAAATAGAGGGTGAGCAGGGCAGATAGGGAGGTACGAATTGACCGTCATATCAACGTCTGGGAGGGCATTGTTTTACGTCCAGATGCGCACCTTACAAAGACGTCGTTTAGACGTGGAAAACAGATCTAGGAATAGTGAGCAAAGTTGATGCTCCTGTTGTCTGACGGTGGTGTAGTGGATTAGTGCGACCGCGGCAACGTGGGTTCGAGCCCATGTTGGTGCATCATCAACTTTATTTAATTGTTTCGTTTTTTAGCAAACAATTTTTCTTTGTTTAGTTAAAACCTAATCAACACTCAACATAGGACTATGTAGTGGTTCTATGTAGGGTCACTGTTTTACGTCCAGATGCGCACCTTAAACAGACGTCGTTTGGATGTAAATAAAAGGTCACGACCGACCGAAGCGATATAGACGTGATCTGGAGGTTGAGTGGACGTCGGATGTTTAGTGGGAGATTGTTGTTGGAGCCTGTTTGAGTAGGTTGGTTTGAGTTAGCTCGAATTATCTTCTTCCACAATAAGGCAAACTCAGCACAGTCCACTCCTTGTGACCAAAAGACTAGAACCAGTTTCGGATTTAAAGAGGTCAAGGAGCACATCAGAGAGGTCATGGATCAAAGGTGAAGGCACATCAGAGAGGTCATGGATCAAAGGTGAAGGCACATCATAGAGGTCATGGATCAAAGGTGAAGGCACATCAAAGAGGGTAAGATAAGATAAGATAAGATATGCTTTATTGATCTCACAAAGGAGAAATTTACATGTCACATCTGGCATGGATAGAGACACTCAAGATTGTGCAAAAAGAAAGAAATGTGCAAACATGTTAATGCAGGATATTATGTACAATCAAAAAGTGTTAATCGGCAATCAGAAACAGTGTCAATAGTAGTGCAGGTTTTTCAGTCTTAATACAGTGACTTAAAGTGACTTGTTGTACAGTCTGACAGCAGTGGGGATAAAGGCCCTGCGGTAGCACTCCTTCTTACACTGAGGGTGCCTCAGTCTTCACTGAAGGAGCTCCTCAGCTCCTCTACAGTCCTGTGCAGTGGGTGGGAGGTGTTGTCCATGATGGAGGTGGCTTTGACTAGCACCCTCCTGTCCCTCACATCCTCCACAGAGTCCAGGGAGCAGCCCAGAGTGGAGCTGGCTCTCCTGACCAGCTTGTTCAGTCTGCTTCTGTCCCGCTCTGTGCTGCCCGGGGCCCAGCACCCAGCTGCATAATATATGGCAGAGGCTACCACAGAGTCATAAAAAGTCCTGAGCAGGGGCCTGCTCACTCCAAAGGACCTCAGTCTCCTCAGAAGGAAGAGGCGACTTTGGCCCTTGTACAGGGCGTTGGTATTATGAGACCAGTCCAGTTTATTGTTAATGTGAACATCCAGGTACTTGAAGCTGTCCACCAGCTCAATGTCCTCCCCCTGGATGTTTAGCGGCATGTGGGAAAGTGGTTTTCTCCTGAAGTCAATGATTATCTCCTTGGTCTTACTGGTGTTCAAGCACAAGTGGTTGCACTCACACCAGTCGACAAAGTCTGTGATAACCGACCGATATTCCAGTTTGTTCCCCTCAGACACATAGCCCACAATGGCGGAGTCGTCGGAGAACTTGTGCAGGTGAAAGCTGTGTGTGTGAAGTCTGAGGTGTAGATGGTGAAGAGAAATGGTGAGAGGACAGTGCCCTGAGGGGCCCCAGTGCTGCAGACTACCACCTCAGACTCACAGCTGCGCAGCCGCACGTACTGTGGTCGGTCTGAGAGGTAGTTGATGGTCCATGCAGTGAGGCTACTGTCCACTCCCCCGTCCTCCATCTTCCCCCGCAGTAGTGCCGGTCTGATGGTGTTGAAGGCACTGGAGAAGTCAAAAAAACATGATGACGGCGTCCTCTACTCCGATGTTCAAAAGGTGAAGGATCAAATCAGAAAGGTCAGGGATCAAAGGTGAAGGAGCACATCAGAGAGGTCAGGGATCATCATCACACTGTTCAATCCATTATTCAGAAATGGGGAGTGTTCTGGACCACTACAAACTTACCAAGACACAGCCATCCACCTGAACTCACAATAACAAGAAGAGACCTGATCACAGATGCAGACAAGAGGCCCATGGTCACTCTGTGCATAGGACAAACACTCTCCACAGATCTGGGAGGGGCAGCATCAGGCTGTGGAGAAAGGAGTGCAATACTAACTCAGTGTGAGGGAGGGTGTTTTAAAAACTTGTATAAGTGGGGCTTGCAGCCATGAAATCAATGGTTGCTTCAAGGTGGAAGCTGAAGGTGTTGTCCCCTTTATTAATCCATTTCTAGGTTAATAAATCAGCTGCCACAAAAATCGCTTAGCACCGGCCCCTCGCTGATCCCTCTGCAGGTGGTGGGTCCACAGGAAGATGGCTGTTGCTTCAACAAAGATACAGCCTTGGTGTTTCAGCGGAGGCTTCAGGCAATGTGGGTTTAAGTGTCTTGCCTAGGGACACAACGACAGCAGACTTCAGTGGGAGCAGGCGACATGGTTCGTGGGGGGATCAAACCAATGCTCCACCAACTGAGCCACTGTCGCCCCCGTCTAAAATATTATAACATTGAAATTGTGTAATTATAAGAAATGGTCAAATGATTGAATCCATATTAAAGAGAGGGCCAACAGAGTAAAACAGCGTTTGCCTGAGAGTTTTCCTCTTTACTTTTTAACCTGTAGAATAATGTTGCGGTAAATACACAGATAGTGATCAGGTTCCCAGATAATTGCAGCATTTGCTCTGGAGCCGAGAGGACGCAGCGTTACTTCCTACCTGCCATCACCATTAGCTCTGACCTTTTGCCATCTGGTCAAACATTAGGCATGATAATACATTTGGACGAAGAACTGCACAATCTATTCATGCAGTTCAGGGGGGGTAGTCTCGGTGCAGCAGCTTCGAGATATAAGTGGGCCTCAGCTGGAGGACTGGGAGGCCCACGGAGCCCACCTGAGGTCGGCTCGTACCCTGACCCCTGACCCCACTGACCCTTTCCCCAGCCTCATCCTAAGCCCGGACCTGGGCCCCTCCTACGGGCCCCTGCTGGCCAGTCCAGTCGCTGCCTCTCTGGAGGCTGCTTCAGGGAAGACATTTTACAGCCTCATGGTCCAGGCCCTGAACCACCAGAGACTGTGTGACCATGCAGACACTGTGTGGAGGTCACACCTGGGCCCCGCCTTCAACCCAGCCTGGGGGCCCTGTACAAGCCCCCTCTGACCAAGAGACAGGGGGGCCTGCAGTGGAGGCTGCTGCATGGGGCAGTAGCAGTCAATGCCTTTGTGTGTCGAGTGAACAGGGCAGTAGGGGAGGACTGTCCCTTCTGTGGGGAGAGGGAGACAGTGTTCCACTGCTTCTGGGAGTGTGGGAGGCTCAGGCACATGCTGGGAGTGTGGGAGGCTCAGGCACATGCTGGGAGTGTGGGAGGCTCAGGCATATGCATGTTTTTTCTGCCTTGTTATCTTTGTAAAAACGTACGAATTGTATTGTGTGTAATGTGTTGCATTATTCATTTATTGCCAGTATTTGTACACTTTTTTAAACTGTGTTTGTTCTATATATTCTAATATGTAATATTTGATTGAGCTGTTTTAGTGGACAAATAAATCCATCCATCCATACATCCATTTTCTACCCCTTAATCCATTTCTGGGTCGGGGTTCACACAAGTCACATAGCACCTGCCCCTCACTGATCCTGCAGGTGATGAGTCCACAGGAGAATGGCTGCTCTGTAAGTGTGAGCATAGCCTTGATCTTCCAGTGGGGGCTTTGGGCAATGTCTTGCCCAAGGACACAACGACAGCAGACATCAGTGGGAGTCGGTGGAGAAGGTTGGACAAAAAAAGGTCCGTGAAAATCACAAATCTTCTCTATCCCCTCTCCCCTCTTCTCTCCCCTGGCCTCTCTATCCCTCTCCTTTTCTCCTCTTATCTATCTCCTCCTCTTGTAACACAAGACACATAAATGAGTTCAGATATTTTATTGGAGCTTGAGAGTGAAACATGCGACATCACAGTGATATTTGTGTATGTGTGACATGACAAGACAGTTAAAAAAACACACAGTGATGATTCAAAGTTACACACAAGAGCTTTATATTCAACAAGATCTCAATGTCAAGTCTGTTTGATGGTGTTTGGGTCATTTTTATTTATATAGCACAGAGTACTGTGATTCTCTCCGCACCACCACCATCACCATCTCTCATTACGCTCAGACCTGTTGTACATGTGGGAGGGGAACTGGAGCACCAGGAGGAATCCTACAGACACAGTGAGAACATGCAAACTCCACATAGGAAGACCTGGGGGTGGAATTGAACCCATGACAGTCATTCCCCTCTCCACCCCCCCACCCCCTAAAACCCCCACCCCCGCCACCTTCTCCATCCCATCCGCCTCCTCCACCTTCTTCACATTCTTCACCTCCTGAGGCTTTGGGGAAAGGAGCCAAAAAAAGATAAATATAAAGTTTGTATAAATCTCAGCAGAAAGAAAGTGAAAGTGAAAATATTTCAAAAGTAGAAAATAAAAAAGCTCCTCTCTGTGTACTTCTGAACTGTAGTACAGCAGTACTCTTGCAATACTCCTGCAGTACTCAGACATTGCACTTGTAGTAGCGGTTCACCCGCAGGATGTCGTTGTCGCTTGCAACCTTCGCAAATCCAAATATCAACCCTGGGTTTTGTTTTGAGGTCAGAGTCGCCTTCTTGTTACTGGTCCAGGCCCAACTAAGGAGGAGGAGGACACAGGTGAGGAAGAGAAGGAAGTGAAGAAGGAGGAGGTGGAGAAGGAGGAGGGGGGGACACAGATGAGGAGGAGGGGGAGAAAAACAAGGCTTTAGAAGCAGCAGTAGTACCAGTAGCAGAAGTAACAACAGGTGAAGTACTTGTACTCACTTGTGGTACTGCATGACGGAGTTGAAGTCGTAGGGCGTGTACAAGTTGTTGGTTTTGTACTTGTTGAAGTTGTGCAGTTTATCTGAGAGACAATCAGATGATTAAACTACAAATCTCCTCCCCTGACTCCTCCCCCTGTCACCTGGGTCACATGACTCACCTGATTGGATGTTCTGGACGTGCACGGTCACATGGTCGTCGCGGTCGGAGCGGGAGTGTTCGTGGGTGAAGCCGAGTGCGTGGAAAAGCTCATGTTGGACGGTTGCCGTGGTGAAACAGCCAGAAGAGAGGGAGAGGGGCTGAATCCTGAGGTTCAAAACCCTGCCGATGTACGACCAGCACCTGCAGAAACTACTGTGAGTACTAGAGTACTACAGAGTACTAGAGAACTACAGAGTGCTACAGAGTACTACACAGTACTACAGAGTACAAGAGCATTACAGATACAGGGGCTGACCCGGCCTCTGCAGTACTGGTAGTACCTGTAGTACTTGTGGTACTGACCCGGTCCCTGGGTACCTGTAGTGCTTGTATTTGTGGTACTGGGTCTCCCTCTCTGTGGGTTTCCCTAGTTCTCCCCAAGGTTTCTCACTTTTTCCCACTGGGTTTTTTAAGAGTTTTTCCTTGTCGATGCAGGAGGGTCTTGTTGGACAGTTAGTGTCCAACAGAAAGGATTGGTGATGATCAGGACACTTTAGCATTCTACAACATGTATGGACATTTTCTTCTGTGTGTGCTTTATATTCTTCATGTGTTTTAACTGTTGATTCTCTGACCTGTGTTGGTGATTTCAATGGTTTTGTTAAGTCCTCTGAGATGACTTCTGTTGTGACCTAGGGCTATACAAGAATAAATCGTATTGTAATTGTATTGTACTGACCCGGTCCCTTGGTACCTGTAGTAACTGGATTTGTGGTACTGACCCATTCCCTGGGTACCTGTAGTGCCTATATTTGTGGTACTGACCCGGGCCCTGGGTACCTGTAGTACCTATATTTGTGGTACTGACCCGGTTCCTTGGTACCTGTAGTACTTGCATTTGTGGTACTGACCCGGTCCCTTGGTACCTGTAGTAACTGTATTTGTGGTACTGACCCGGTCCCTTGGTACCTTTAGTACCTATATTTGTGGTACTGACCCGTTCCCTGGGTACCTTTAGTACCTATATTTGTGGTACTGACCCGTTCCCTGGGTAGATGGACAGATGGCTTAAATATTTCCACCACGAGACACTGTTCACATCTTTGAAGCGGATGCAGGTTTTATCCTCCAGTCCGGTCATCACAGAACGAATGAAGTTCTTCTGCTCTGAAGCTGAGGGGCAGAGGTCAGAGGTCAGGGTTGGAGGTCAGAGTTAACCTAAATTAATCTAGTTCAAGAACATCTCAGTAGTAGATCTGACCCCTGACTCACTGTAGCTGTTGCTGAGGTGGTAGAAGATGTTGACGTAGCTCCCGCTTTTGGGCCACTGGCATGACTCACAGCTGAGTGCGTTTCTGCGGCCGTCGGACTTTATGTCTCCTTCAGACATCGCAGAGGCTGAGGGAAAAAACAAAATACTGACAATACTCACTGCTACTACTGCTACTGCTACTACTACAGACTCTGCTGAGACTCACCAAGGTTCTTGTTGGCTTTGGCGATGATGTTGCTCACACTTTCTTCATCTGAAAAACAGGGACTTCATCAGTTACATCATTCTACCAGGAAGAACGGGCCACAATCACAGACACTGTTGACCCCAGAGCAGTAGAACACAACACAACACAGAGACCATACTGGGGGTTTGCCATCGCAGACAAAGGGTCATATAAGGATTGATTGATTGATTGATATAAGGATGGACCAATTAGAGGCCTTCATTTGTGGGGAAGACTCCATTTTGCCCTTACAACCGTCATTCCAACCCGCCTGTTATGGCACATCTTCCGTCATCTCCTCTTATTTGCTCTATGGCCTTTCCCCAGTCTCTGCAGAAGCCCCGCTCTCTCACCTGGCTCAGTTGGCTCTGGCTCAGTTGGCTCTGGCTCTGACGGCTCTGGGTCCAGTGTGGGGTCCATGTTTGGTGCGGCGATCTGAAGACAAGTGATTTGTAAAATTCATCTTCATCACAAGCACATATGAACCCGGTGTTCTGTATGTATCGTTCACAAACAGCTGAAACACCAGTCTCCACTCTGAGACCAAGTTTCAAAGATGAGCCACAAAAGGCTGGCTTTGCACATACACTGGATCTCTCTGGTCTCTCTCTTGTCGCTCTCTCTGGTCTGTCTCTGGTCTACCTCTGGTTTCTGATCTCTCGCTGGTATCCCTCTCTGATCTCTCTCTGGTATCCCTCTCTGGTATCCCTCTCTGGTATCCCTCTCTGGTCTCTCTCTTGTCGCTCTCTCTGGTCTCTCTGGTCTGTCTCTGGTCGCTCTCTGGTCTGTCTCTGGTCTGTCTCTGGACTCTCTCTGGTCTGTCTCTGGTCTGTCCCTGGTCTGTCTCTGGTCTCTCTCTGGTCTCTCTCTGGTCTCTCTCTGGTCTCTCTCTGGTCTCTCTGGTCTCTCTCTGGTCTCTCTCTGGACTCTGGTCTCTCTCTTCGTAACAAGAATCGCAAGTGACTCTTACCGTTGGTGACATCATCAGTGACATCAGAAGGGCGAGCAGGAGGAGGTGGAGCTTCATGGTGTCTGTTGCAGTCACCGGAGCGCTGTGGCTTGAACACCTGCAACAACCCACTGTTTTTATGCCCAAGGATGAGGGCGTGGCTACATGAGGGGGCGGAGCTACAATGGTAAGGGGGCGGGACTAAGGGGAATCAACGGGGCGCTTGATGGAAAGCCACACCCATAAGATTCAGGTCAGGTGAAATGCCAGAAATTATCCAACATATTTACGGATCAGGACTTTTTCCGGGTTTCAATAGACCTCTGACCTCTGTCTCCCTGGGGGGTCAGCCGGCAGCCACACCTCTCTGTATGTGAACTGACCAATCACCTGAGTTGAATTCTTCACAATTACAATGCAGTTGTGAGGCTCTGATTCCGGGGGTCTCTCTGTCTGTGGACCCTCTCTGAGAACGTGTAGCTGAAGGCCGCAGCCTCTCTCCCAATACACACACACAGAGACGGACACACACAGAGATGCACTCACAAACACACAGAGACATGTACACACAGAGACGCACACAGAGAGACACACACATGCACAGACAGAGACACACACAGAGACACGTTCATACTCACATACTCTCACACACACACACAGACACACATGCATACACACACAGAGACACAAACACACAGACAAACACACACCAACAGAGACACACAAGGACACACACAGAGACACACAGACATATACTCATACATACACATACTGCACATACTGTACACATGCACACAGACACACCTACACACACACACACACAGAGGCAAACACATACAGACATACACGAACACAATCACATATATAAGATGATAAACTTTATCAATCTCACAATGGAGATATGTACATTTACATGCACACACATACACACACACACACGCACAATCATACATATACACACACACACGCACCTACACACAGACGGCAGTTCAAAAAGATTTCTTAACATTATTACGTGACAGGTTCATCATGTTTAATGTAAGAATGAATGTGCTTCTGATGGGAAGACGGAACAAGTCCATTGTTACAGTAAACATGAATCACTCACTCACCTACACACACACCTACACAGCTTTGTTTAACCAGATTCCTCAACATGGATTCTTGTGACGGGAACACAGAACTTACAATTCCATTCAGACTCCATTTTTACAGTAAACCTCACTCAGACACGGAACATGTATGAGTATAAAATTCTAATATAAAGTGCTAGTTGCGCCACTGTTGGAATAAATATAGTTTTCTTAAATTGCTAGTTAAAGCTACGTCAGCTAGCAAGTAGCGTGAGTAGGACTAGACCGTTAATTGGCTCTTTGGTTGCTAGGTCGTTGTTATGTCCAAATTTGACTCCAGATTCTTGTTGGAGCCTGTTTGAGTAGGTTGGTTTGAGTTAGCTCTAATCATCTTCTTCCACAATGAAGCAAACTCAGCACAGCCCACTCCTTGTGACCAAAAGACTAGAACCAGTTAAGGATTTAAAGAGGTCAAGAAGCACATCAGAGAGGTCATGGATCATCATCACACTGTTCAATCCATTATTCAGAAATGGGGAGTGTTCTGGACCACTACAAACTTACCCAGACACAGCCGTCCACCTGAACTCACAATAACAAGGAGAGACCTGCTGATCACAGATGTAGACAAGAGGCCCATGGTCACTCTGTACATAGGACAAACTCTCTCCACAGATCTGGGAGGGGCAGCATCAGGCTGTAGAGAAAGGAGAGCAATACTAACTCTGTCAGTGTGAGGGAGGGTGTTTTAAAAACTTGTATAAAGCCTGGTTCACACAATGACGATTTTAAAATTGTCGGCCAATTTTTTCTCTGTGTGAGACCTCACACACGGAGATAAAAAATCATGGGTCTAACCACTTTGGTCGTACAGTGTAACGTACACGGCAAAATCACGCAAATCACGCAAACCACACACATCCTTGAGAAAGTTGTCTACCTACAGCTTACTAGATTTCTTATAATCAACAACTCATTTGATATGTTGATATGTTGATATGTTTGTCAAAGAAGTGGAGACAACGCGAGCATGGACTACTTGCTACATCGTGATATGGAGGTGAGTTGTTTTTTTACGGCGTTTCCTTGCCGCCTCGTCTTGTCTTCTGATTGGCTACACGCCGCAGTCATGGCAACGCGCTCGTCTGTCCCCGGGGGACACCACACACGAGGAGAAATTGGGCCAAAACAATCCAACATGTTGGATATCCCCGATATTGAGATCGGAGCCAAAATCGACCTAATTATCCTGCCGTGTGAACCAGGCTTTAGTGGGGCTTGCAGCCATCAAATCAATGGTTGCTTCAAGGTGGAAGCTGTAGGTGTTGTTCCCTTTATTAATCAATTTCTAGGTTAATAAATCAGAGCTGCCACAAAAATCGCTTAGCACCGGCCCCTCGCTGATCCCTCTGCAGGTGGTGGGTCCACAGGAAGATGGCTGTTGCTTCAACAAAGATACAGCCTTGGTGTTTCAGCGGAGGCTTCAGGCAATGTGGGTTTAAGTGTCTTGCCTAGGGACACAACGACAGCAGACTTCAGTGGGAGCAGGCGACATGGTTCGTGGGGGGATCAAACCAATGCTCCACCAACTGAGCCACTGTCGCCCCCGTCTAAAATCTTATAACATTGAAATTGTGTAATTATAAGAAATGGTCAAATGATTGAATCCATATTAAAGAGAGGGCCAACAGAGTAAAACAGCGTTTGCCTGAGAGTTTTCCTCTTTACTTTTTAACCTGTAGAATAATGTTGCGGTAAATACACAGATGGTGATCAGGTTCCCAGATAATTGCAGCATTTGCTCTGGAGCCGAGAGGACGCAGCGTTACTTCCTACCTGCCATCACCATTAGCTCTGACCTTTTGCCATCTGGTCAAACATTAGGCCTGATGATACGTTTGGACGAAGAACTGCACAATCTATTCATTCACATCACATCAATGGAGCCATGTGCTCAATCTCTCTTATTTTCAAAAGAGAGATTGAGGTAGATACATAACCTTTATTTATCCCATTGGGTGTCCTGTCCAGAAGGCATTCACGATATGTCTCTTAAAAATATTGACCAAAAACATCCAATACATATAGTTAAAAACATACAACATAAAATTATCAACAGCAACAGGTCATTCAAAATGGCACCAACATTTTTGATGGGAACAAAATTAGTTCTCGGCCAAAGTTAGTGCATGGACCACATATGACAGTGGAAATCCTCTTCTTAATATAATTTCTATAGTTCATGAATGAATAGTTCATATTAGAAAACCGTCTGTACCACGAAGTGGTTATACATACAGAAGACAGAATTACACTGAAGATTTTTAACTGGGACAGAAGTCACAGACACCCCTGGTCCAAAGAGGTGCTGCAAATATTGTCAAAAGTTTAATTCGGATACTTATTTCAAAATAATTTACAAAGCAAATTGGCAACTCTAAGGAAAATGTTAAATGATATCTATGAGGAAGAATGGAAAGTTAAAGTTTTGAAGAAAACCAAGCTCAGAACTTATGTCCAGGTTAAGAACTGTTTTTCCACAGAAATGTATTTAAAATCTAATCTGAGAAAAGGGCAGAGGTCTCTGTGTGCTCAGCTCAGAGCAGGAGTGCTGCCCCTTGAGGTTGAGGTGGGGCGTTACAAGGGGGTTCCACTGGACGGTCGACTGTGTGCTCTGTGTGAGCTGGGAGTAGTGGAGGATGAATTTAATTTTTTGTTTTACTGTCCTATGTACAATGACCTAAGAATGGTATTGTTCACAAAGATTCAATGTAAAAATCCTGATTTGTTTTGGCTTTCTGATGGTGATAGACTGTGTTGGATATTTGAAAATGATTTTTTTGCAGTGGCAAACTTTGTTGAAAAGGCCTGGACACTGAGACAAAGGACTTTATATCCAGAGAGACAGTAATATCTTTGTCCACAGGTGTGGCTATATCTTCCTTTTTGTTGATAGTGTCATATAAGCCCATCACTGTAAACCCTGACAAGTAAAGTTTACTTGAAAAAACCATGGAAATAAATTGCGTATTAACTTCACTTGAATTCCTCGAGTACATCCTTTACTTGATATTACCAAGTAACTCAAGTGAACCGGGATTCGTACTCAGAACCCTGTAGTTGAGAGGTAATGGTGCTACCCACTCAGCCACCAGGCCACCCTGCCATTATCAATTATTAATAGTCTACACGTCAAAATGTCAAAAGTGAAGCTTACTTGAACAGAAACAGTTCAAGTAAACCCTGAGTGACATAGGCAAGCTTTAAATAAACTAACAATAAATGAGTAATACTTACTGGGAAAAATCTATTTAAAATAACTTTGATATCTGAAGTACAATTGAAGTCAGGGTTTACAGTGATGAGGGCTGGGCACATACTGTATGTGTACGACACTTAAAGAAAATATTAATTCATTCATTCTACAATGTTCGGGCAAACTTCTTCTTGAAAAGCGCAACACAGGATTAAGAAATACTTCCAAAATACCAGCGTTTTGATCTAAAAGACCTTCACACAGGATGATGCCTGGGCGGAAAACGGGTCAGTGGAGAATAACACTTTACTTTAAACTTTATTGAATCTTTCTTGAAAAATTAATGATATGAACAAATTCCAGGACAATTTGTTGGAAGGGTTTTCAAGTTCTGTAATATCGGTAAGGCCTTTAAATTGATGTGCACATGCAGTTTGTGAAATGTAACTGGTTTTGGCTATTGTCTGTGTTTTTTTAAAATATAAATTAAAAAATAGCACCTTACATATTTAACTGAAAGCTAAAGTAAGTAATCATGTACCAATTCTATCTGAACCCCAGCATGTGGATTGCATCAGTAATCGTTCCTTGCTGGTGCAGGAGGGTCTATAAGGACAGTGGTGATCCAGAACGTTTAAGGCCATTTATGGATATTGAGTAGCATTGATGGGCATTAGTCATCAGTCTTCATATGGACCATCGGCTTCTATGTGTTTGTCATTTTTTTCTTGTGTTCGAACTGTTTGATTCTTTGAGGAATCTACAACTTTGTAAAGTCCTTCGAGACCACTGCTGTTGTAATTTAAACCACAACAGCAATTTCAGGAGAGAACGCTATTTTCAGTCTCTTAAGTTGTATCGGTTCATATCGAGAATAGGCAGATATTAAAAGCCAAAGGATCAAGAGTTATTTCGGAACATAAAAAAGCAGGGTCAATGCATTCCATGTCCATGTTTTCCTTCACACTGTAAGGTTTATTTGAGGCTCTGAAATCCTGCACAAGGTGAATTTTGTAAAGTGTGTGAAACTCTATAAAAAGAAAGATCCCTTATTGAATGCCCTAGTTCAGTAGTTAGGTTGAGTTCAGCACATGAATATTCACACGTACTGTGCCCAATCTATCAGAGTGCATCAATAAGCCACCAGGTCATAATATCATTGATATGATCTGTGTAGAGCATGCACTCCAGCTGCCTCTGCAATAGTAAACAGGCTGACATCTGCTTCATGTTCTCAGAGGGCACAATCAAAAGGTGGAAGAGCAGGTTTTTTGTTGGCGCAGTCAAAGAGAATACACTGGCTTGAAGTCCTGTCAACTTGACTATTGACTTCCCGTTCTCATCCCATCTAAATACCAAGAGTAAGTAATGTTGTTTGGCTCAACTGAAAGACTCTTGTCAAAGTCAATTGTGAACATATATGTTACTGGAAAACAAATTCTCTATCTTATACTTGCTCGTTCGGGGGGGTCCTTTCTTTTTTCTGATTTCAACATGTGACACAGGCCAACAAATACAGCTCAAGCTTTATTATATTTTGCTCTTAGGGGTAGGATTACACTGAAACGATATTGATATAAATATTGTATTGTTGCGTCATTGAACATACTAAAAATTGGGAAAAAAAATCCTGTTACGTGACGCCAAAATGTTGTATCTTCTCATCAGCAGAAGATGGGGTTTCCCGCACAAACCAGTATAGTTGTTGGAGAAGGAATGCACTCTGAGTTATGTATTAAAGAAAGAGTTTAATGGCATAATCAGAATACATCAAATCCAATTCAGGCTTAGCTTTCAGCCCGGGTCAGCTCCGAGATGGCATGACTGACTGACAAAGAACACACCGCGGACTAGCATCTTATAGATTGGAGAAGAAGTCATAAGACACAGTCACAAGATGCAGAAAAAGCAAACCATACATTAAGGACAGCCATGTGCATTGTCCTAACATTAGTGTTGCTCACATGTCTACCTCATGACTGGTCAGCTGCTTCTACCATTTTGACCCAAATGTTCCCAACACATTTTAAAGATACATGCTGTATATGTAGAATTTATAATAGCAGACACTACATATTCCCCCTTTTGATCAAGCACATGCTTGATCACTAAATTAAATTATACCTGTCTCCTTGCAGTGAGTATGAGAGCAAAAACCAACCTCATATTAGCTTATTGGAAAAATTCTCTCATAGCCCCAACATCTCAATATTAATTTGTCTTCATGTGTTTTCGTTGACGACTACAAACTTTGCACTCACAGCCTTGGAGCTCACATGACTAAAGATATTCAGTGGGGGGGATTGGATTTAATCCAATCAAAAATATTCAGCATTGACTCCAATGCTCAACTAAATCAACTTCATATTAAACTAATCTATTCCTAAAGTTTAAATCTAGGAATTTAAGAATCACTATCAAACTCTGAGGGAGTTCACTTCATTTAAGTAACAATTTAGTAAGTAACTGTGTCCAATTACAGTCACTCAATTTCAGTATTCTAAATGTAAACTAAGTATTCTAAAACTATCAATTTAATCAATATGTTTAATCCTTTATCCCCAACACTGAACATCACCTGCAAAAATACCTACACATCACCTGTAATAGAAAAACACAAAAGAATATAGGATCACACAATATTAATAAGACAAAATCTTCTTCCGTCTTCTTTTGGTCTCAGTCCACACTTCCTCCTGATGAATCCAGTCTCTGCATCAGAGCTCTTTAAACCCCTGATTGTCATCAATGTCCAACTGTCCACTGTCCATTGTCCAGTGTCCATTAATCATCACCATGATGTCCTCCTGAAAACATAGAAAAACCCAACCAGTATCTGGAACTCCAAATCAACATAATCATATGAACATAAAAGAAAAAGAAAAGAGTGTATTAAAAAGAAAAGTATTACGAATATAATAAGCATAATAAAAGTGATATATTAAAGTATAATAAAACAAACATACATGAAAGATAAAAGTATTATAATTGGTTAATAACAGGGTATTCCCCCTTTGGATTCAACACCTCTGTTTAATCCTACTATGTCAGTCCATGTGTCCCAGTTAATAGTAACTATTTAAGTCAAGTATTTACCAAGTCTAGTGTAACCTGTGTTCAAATTATCCTTCTGTAACTGTCAAAGCATCAATAACATCAGTCCTATTGTCATATTAGTCTCAATCTTAATCTTAATCTATTGTCAAAATTGGAATTAATGTATAACACTTCACCTGAGTTCAAAGCTATGCTCAGATAAACCTCCTTGCTTAGTTAAATATAATCAACTGTGTTATGTTACAACTGTGTTAACTAATAAAAAATGCTAAACCCCAAAGTATCTATTTTGTATTTTCAATATTGTCATTCAGAAAAATAGCTTCATACCATGTGCGTAATCTAATTCTTCATTTGAAATAAACACTGTAAATGTTAAATAGTCAACCCATAGTCAAATTGTCAAAAGTCTAAAGTCAAAATCAAACAAGTCCTTTTCAACCAAGTAAAAGTCAAAAGTCTCATCAGTCATTGTCACCTTAAATGCTCCAGAAATACTATCATTAATCCAAACACAAGGCCTCTGTGTAAGATCACATACAGTCATCTGTAACTTCTAATGTGATAATACTGAAAAATAAAAGTAAAAGTCCTTCAGTGACTCCCTTTGAAGTCACTCTCCTCATAGTAGCAGCTCATCAGTAAAGTCTCCATAGATTCTATCGTCAGATAAATCCTAATCATCGCTGTTGTCCCAGTCACTGTAGTTGTTTAGTTGTAGCTGTTCTCAATCCAGTAACTAAAAAAAAGTAGCTGTAGCAGTTTTGTATTTACTCCAGCACCACATGAATCACTCTAACATCATCAGATGTAACAATTATCCCACTCTGTCGTTACAGTAGTTACCTCTCAACATATAGTTTCCTTCACACCAGTTTATTATCATTAAGTAATTGTTTCAGATCATTGTGATCAGATCAAACATCTAATCAATCTTAATGTGACTCTAGTACTTTATACTCTAGTAACCAATATTACTCTCTATGGCATCAACCTACATGCCCTGTGATGTTTCTTACATCAGTGACTCACTCACTATAGACTTCACTTCAATCATTATGCAAAACTTACTTCTTTTAGAAGACCACTCCATCCATGGTCCTGACCATTTCACCCAAATAATATTAGACTAAGAAACAGTTATGATCAAAGTAAACTATTTTCCCAATTGGTTCTGATCTGATACAACCACTTCAGTGCAGAAGTGACCACTGTAACACATAAAACTCTTCCCAAACTTTGATAAGATTCCTCTTATCTGAAACATGTGGATCATCTCATTTCATATATTTCACATAAGCTTCATCCAACCCATTATGTATAATCGTTCAAAAAACACTTTCAAAAACCTTTTCACAAATGTGATTTTAAAAATACCTTTCATTCTTTCAACAGATTATTGAAACTTTTTTGTAGATCCTTCATTGATCCAAATATTATTGTATACTATTTCAACTAATTTATTCCCAATTATTCTCAAGTTTATTTGCAATTCTATTTTTCTATCCTTCTATTTTTCTATCCTTCTATCTTTCTATTTTTCTATACTTCTATCTTTCTATACTTCTATCTTTCTATCCTTCTATCCTTCTATCCACAAATTTGATCCAATTATTTGACATTCTTTTGAGTGGAGGTCTCATTTACTGTTGACCTCTCGACAGCAGGATGTTGGCAAATGAATGTTCTTCTTCTTCTCCAGATCGTTCCAAACGCACCTGTGTCACATTCACTCACTCTGAAAATGGAGGCGTACAGTAAAACATTCACAAATAATCTAGAAACTTTATTTAACACTTTATTCAATCTCTGTTTCAGATTAAATCTATTCTCTATTCAATTATTTCTATGATGTTCTGTACTGTCAGCATCTTTAATCTAAGCTATAGAAATAGAAACAGTTGTAATGGCGTTATGTTAACAGAGTCTCTAATCCATGCTGATGTGTGGTTTTACAGCAGCCTGACTCCCTGTGCAGATATTTGCAAATTTAATCTTATTCAGTTCTCTGACTGTGTCTTGATCTTGTTTTCTTTGACGCTGCTCTTTCTTCCTCTGGAGGTCCACTTGATGTGCAGCATTGTCAGTATAGAGGCTTTTTGTCATACTCCCAAGACCAATAACTTCATCCAGTTTGTGTCTCACTGGCAGAGGCAGTCCTGCCTTTATCTTAGCTCTCAGGATCGATTGCCCCATGTGGTTCACTTCCGGGTCTTCTGCAGTAATGTTTCTCCACGTCTGATACGCTCTAGACACATATACTCTTGCATTCTCTTCTGGTCCCAATGGTTCAATCAGGACATTATCAGGATGTATGTGTGTAGGAAACATCTTCTTCAAAGCTTTCCACATTCTACCTCTGTTACAGGCAAAAAGATCTGCATCATTTACTGATGTCTTCACATAGTGACATAGTTCAGCTCTCTGTAAGATTTCCTCCATGGCCACAACACCCAGGAGTGTCGCAAACAGTCTCTTGATATCACCCATTGCAAGAATTGTCCCCACAGAAATCTCCTCTAGTTTCGAAATCCAAGGATGTGCTCCATCTTGGATCATGGGCAGCTTCTCCATGACCTCAGACAGATCTGTGTTCTTCCATGGTCTGTACTCCAGGTCTCCTCCACAGACCACTACAGGACACATCTTATTGATTGGTTTGATTCTTCTTGATCGTACTTGAAAAGACATTGGTGTTAATAATTCTTCACCTCTAACTTCTGTGTGTTCTTGAAGTGGATTTTCTTGAGTAAATGCAGGAAGCTGTGAATATGGATCTGAGTCTTTCAGAGTGTCCTGAGTCAGTGGTTCATGTAGCTGTGAGAAATGTCCATCACTGTTTATCATTACTTTCCCAGCTTTCTTGATGTCTTTGTTTCCTTTGTTTAAGTCTTTTATAAATGTCTTTGCCTCAAATTCAAACAACTCAAGTGTTCCAAGTTCAATCCAACGTTTCTCTTTCCTCTTTCGACCTCTACGACCTTTGTTCTCTTCTGCTTTGTATGTAGAGATTAGGACTTTTAGAGTTTTGATGACTTCGATAGAAAACGTCCCTTGGATCGGCCAGTGACAGTCGATGTCTGACCACCGATGATGCCATTTTTTCGAAATTTTACTGATATTGTCCACAAGTGGATTATTTGTCTGTACCACTTCTATTGGTGTGATAGTTTTATTCAAACTAGGTTTAGAACTGTCAGAAGGTCTGTCAGAAGGTCGTGGGTTCATTTCCCACCTCTGCACCTTCTCCACCGACTCCCACTGATGACTGCTGTCGTTGTGTCCTTGGGCAAGACACTTAACCCCACTTTGCCCAAAGCCCCCACTGGAAGATCAAGGCTATGCTCACACTCAGAGAGCAGCCGTCCTCCTGTGGACTCACCACCTGCAGAGGGTCAGTGAGGGGCTGGTGCTATGAGACTTGGGTGGCATCTCTGATTGCCACCCCCCTGACCCAGAAATGGATTAAAGGGTAGAAGATGGATGGATAGATGGATGGATGGTTTAGAACTGTCAGCGTCCATTTTGCAAAGCACTATAAAAACCGCGCAATTCAATAAAATTTCAAAAGTCAAATTTGATCACTTCTAATTGATTTTAATTTAATCAGAGATTAAGCAACACCATCCTATTTTTACTCAATAGCTTCAACCCAATTGTAAGTCAATAAACTATAACTCATTTCTCTCTCTTTTTATTTATTTTATCGACTAATTCTATTTTACTTCATAAGTGTTGTAATTTTTAACTTGCTAGTGGTAATCTATTACTCTATTCTGTTATTTAAATCTAAAACAGACAGCAACAAAATGCAACCTTTTTGGGATTCCTAAAAGTGAATAAAACCAGACCCAAATATTATTGCAGCATATTTTGGAAAATTAAAAAATGTTTGATCATTTTTAGACCAAAGATAAATCTCTCGCTCAGTCAGTTGCCAAAGTCCTGTGTCAGTTATAACAGATTTTTGTGTGTAATGATCTTACAAACAAGTGCATCATGGGAAACATTTGTGGATAGAATACACTGCACCTGATGAAGAGCAGCTTTCATTGGATCTGTTGAAAGGAGGAAGGTCGTCTTTTTCTCCACTGGACCCGGCTCTGGTCAAACACCTTTGCTCTCGTTCAGCACAAAACAGAGAAAAACCAAACTTCAGTTTGAGTTCATCATAAACATCAAATCAAAAGTGAAACATTAGAGTGTATCTAACTCTATCAAACTCATCATGTCTAAAACATGCTAACATTGATTATTAATATGACTATGATCAACACTGAGTTTTATGCTGAGATATTTAACACAAAGAGTTATTATATCATAATAAACTAGGCATCAAAATGCTTTATGACAAACACTTAAACATTGTCTCTTTCACATAACTCCACCCCTGTGAGCCTTCACTCCACAAAGGCAAAATATTGAAAAGAAAAATACACACACAAAATGACTATAGTCTCACTCTCACAAAACAAACAAAAATAAAAAACAAAAACTTATTCAAAAGTGTAAGTCCACTTGTGATCACAAAATAGCAGCTTTTGTGATCATAAGCAACAAAAATCAAAAATCCTCAAACCCAAAAATCTAAACTAGTCTTGTTTAATATCAATCTAGGACTGTTAAAATCAATGAACTTTACATTCTTCGATTTTAAGCTAATTTCAAAATGGTTGACCATATCTCATTACCAAATTATTTTCACCAGTGAAACGTTTGTCACTGGTTCCACCCCTTTTTATTTATTTTCGTCAATGCAGCAAGCATTAATCAAATAACTAGTAGTAGTCAGATTTAAGCACAATGGGAGACTGTCCTCCACTCTCTCTAACAGCACAGGGAGGGAGGGGAAGAGAGGGGGAAGAGGGGGGTAAGCTGTGTTGAGTTTGCAGAAACTCAAACTCACTCACACTTCAGGCCTTTATCTAAACTTCACTGTACAGTCAATTCAAATAACATATTGTAATCCAAATTAGTCAGACCTTGTCCTGGGCCTCAGGTAACACTATTTAAGAATCTAAATTTAGCTTGAATTCATTTCTAACTGATGGATCATAAGTCAAAGCTATTGTCAATTCATCATGGCCATGAAACTGACAACAATAACCACGTCCATAAACTACTGCCAAGGCTTTTAGAGACACCATTTTAGACACACTATAGACACACTGGACCTCATTTGACAATGTTCATCAAACTTCTATCAAGGTTTAAACAAAAAAAAAAACAACTAAAAAACTAAACTGAAAAACCCTGAACTTCTTCTCTCATAAACACACTCTCTGTGTGTCTCTATCTCTGACTCTACGTCTCTCTCACTTCCGTTTCTACGCACCTCGCTCTATGACTCTATACGTCTCTCTCCCTTCTGTTTCTACGCACCTCGCTCTATGACTCTATACGTCTCTCTCCCTTCTGTTTCTACGCGCCTCGCTCTATGACTCTATACGTCTCTCTCACTTCTGTTTCTATGCGCCTCGCTCTATGACTCTATACGTCTCATAAACACACTCTCTGTGTGTCTCTATCTCTGACTCTATTTCTCTGTGTCCCTGTTCCAGTGTCTCTGTGTCTCTCTGTGTCTCTGTGTCTCTCTGTGTCTCTCTGTGTCTCTCTGTGTCTCTCTGTGTCTCTCTGTGTCTCTCTGTGTCTCTGTGTCTCTCTGTGTCTCTCTTCTAACGTAAAAATAAACTGAGTTTATTATTCTCAAAAGCGTTACCTTTGTGAACAATAAACTAAAACAAATTTAGAAATTTAAACCCTTCCAACACTATACTGTGATTCCGGAGCAAACCAACAATACAGCACAAAGAAGAAAAGATTTTAGTGAAATCTCACCCTTTTAGAAAGTCGGCCTCTCTTTTCTCCAGTCTGCTATATGCTGCTCTGCTTCCGTCTCAGGTCGAGTCGCCAAAATGTGGCCCAAAGCCACCTAAAAATGTGTCGTCTTTAAAAACTGTTCTGACAGCCCAAAACTGCCGTCGAGTCGCCAAAATGTGGCCCAAAGCCACCTAAAAATGTGTCGTCTTTAAAAACTGTTCAGACAACCCAAAACTGCCGTTGTGACGCCAAAATGTTGCGTCATTGAACATACTAAGAATTAAAAAAATCACTGTGACGTGACGCCAAAATGTTGCGTCATTGAACATACTAAAAATTGGAGAAAAAAAAATCCTGTTACGTGACGCCAAAATGTTGTATCTTCTCATCAGCAGAAGATGGGGTTTCCCGCACAAACCAGTATAGTTGTTGGAGAAGGAATGCACTCTGAGTTATGTATTAAAGAAAGAGTTTAATGGCATAATCAGAATACATCAAATCCAATTCAGGCTTAGCTTTCAGCCCGGGTCAGCTCCGAGATGGCATGACTGACTGACAAAGAACACACCGCGGACTAGCATCTTATAGATTGGAGAAGAAGTCATAAGACACAGTCACAAGATGCAGAAAAAGCAAACCATACATTAAGGACAGCCATGTGCATTGTCCTAACATTAGTGTTGCTCACATGTCTACCTCATGACTGGTCAGCTGCTTCTACCATTTTGACCCAAATGTTCCCAACACATTTTAAAGATACATGCTGTATATGTAGAATTTATAATAGCAGACACTACAGCATCATTACAGAAATATTTGTTGGCTCGATATATCCGTTTCAGCTAAGCCTTTCGATTTATCTAACAAATACCGGCTCATATTAATCCTGGTTTCTGGTCTCGGCACTGGCTTCCTGTGGCTCAGAGAATAGACTTGCGGTTTGCGTACAAGTCTATTCTCTGAGCCATAGGAAGCCAATGCCGAGACCAGAAACCAGGATTAATATGAGCCGGTAATTATTAACTTCACATGAAATGTTAGTGCCATTTGAAACTGGGACTCGGAGGAGTACTGCACAAGGACTGATGCCTGAGGACTGAAGGGGAAGCAGCATCTTTCTGAAAATGTGAGACTACTATGATTAATATAGTTTAAAAACAGATCTAGCTTCACTCTTTTTTTATGTCCTGTCATTATTTATGATTCCATCTTGTTTTGTTAAGCACTTTGAATTGCCTGCTTCTAAATCCACTCACAAAAACACTGCTTTCCTTCGCTCTGCGGCACGCTTGGCCTAATCAGCCAAACCGATTAATGAGTGTGGTGCAGTCTGGGGCTCTCCTTCCGCTGACAATAGTGCACATGTGGACTAAAATGGAAGACTGCGTCATCATCGCTGCCATTAGCTACACCTGCAGCTCCCTGCTCCCGAGAGCAGGACCCCACTGTAGAACCACGATAACCCTGATGAGCTCTGAAAACACATGTCGGATAATCAATACTGAGCTATATTGTCTCTTTACCGGGAATGTCTGTGGTTTCTGGTGTGATTGGATGAATAGAAAAGTATAGTTATCAGCACACAAAGGATTGGGGTTGAACAACGCTTAATAATAGAGGTTTTTCACAAGACCAGGTCTGTCCTGCATGGTTTCTTTCATCACCAAGAGCTGCCCGCCTCAATCAAGAAGACATGTGTGCTTTGGGCTGCTACAGTATATAATCTGAAACAGGGGGTTGTTTTGGTCAGGGGCTGAGTTTTTGTTTGTTTGTGTACATTTCCAATCAAGGGTTAGTGAGAAGTTTAACTAATAAGATCAACTTTTGCATTAGTGGTTCCGTTGTTTACTCAACAAGTCACCGCTCTGTGACAGGTAACACATTCATCTAAACAGACTTCAACTTTATCTGCTTTGTCCTTGTATATATTTAATGAATAATTTTATTTCAAGCAGGAGTATGACACAATAACAAAACTTACATTCCTAAACGTTATGGTAAACAATATATATTAACACAGATTACATTATTTTTGTCTTAACAATAAAGTAATGCTCTTTGATATTGTATATTAACAGATGTGTACTCCTTTTATCTCTGTATTCTATACTTAAAATGTGTACATATGCACAGATATGTATATTCCTGAGCACTACATCCAGATTATTCTATTCTCACAATATTGTATCATTATTGTTATCGTTTTCAGATTGTTACTTTGTGGATATTTTGTGGATCAATAAAGTCTGTCTAAGTCTAAGTATTTTTATTTATTTTTTTCTGGTAGATTTCTCTGTCTCTGTCTGTCTTCATCAATTATAGAAAACAATTTATCTTTTTCTCCTTTTACCCTTAAGATGTGGCAGAGGCCTAAAAGTAAATGCATGTGAAAACCAGTCCATCCACCTTCCTGAGATGGTGTCTGCTCTGTCAAACATAAGCCATATCAAATAAAACATAATACAACTCCAGTGCAGGGGTGTATCATGTCGAGAGTGTAGAATCACAAAGATGTGCACACTATTGCTCTCCTCTCTGTTCCGTTGCGCTCGCAGTGGGCCGTCCTTCAGCTCCGGTCACGCTGCTGTAGACTGAACAGCCTGAACAGTCAGAGCGAGGGAGCACACCGGGCTACAGGGCACATGGAGAGGGCTTCATTATCTCCAACAATGCAAGAACTGTACAATTATACAACACAGTGATTAATATTCTAGCAGTGGAACAAATATGATGTATGTAATGTATTCTTTATTATGTGCACTGTTGCTTTGTTGTTGCTTGGAAGAATCAACTGGGCTTTGCGTTGTTGCATAAAAATATCAAAAATTTACAGTTTGTTCTCCTCTTTCTGTCAACTCTTTGACTGTTTCTCAGAATGTCCCAGTAATCTGTGTTTTGTATCGTCAGCATCTAACTCTAAGCTTTGGGATGCAATCTTTCAAAGTTCCACAGAACAACTGTATCTCTTTAGACACGAGGCGATGAAGCCACTCGGCACAGTTGCATTATCTAACTCGCCGAGTACGATCTGGCGTCTGAACCAATCTAATCACATGTGTAGAGAATGGGCTCAGACAGAGGGAAGGTGAAAACAGCAACCAGCAAAGACAACACAATATTACTCAGACGTGAAGGGAGTAAACCCAGGGTGAGGACGCACTTGTGATTACAGACTAAATAAAGTCCATGTGATATAATATTGGATAAATATAGACTCTATATCAGAGTCTGTAATAAAGTTGAATTGAAAAGGCCTTCTTTAGTGTTAGAGTATTAGATTTTAATTAGCCGTGCATCCCCAGTGGACATGATTCTTGGTTTGCACTGGCTCTTCGTTCATCTCTCTGATCTGTTAAAAGCCCCTAAGTTGATCAAGGAACATGCAGTGTTGGGCACGTTACTTTGAAAAAGTAATTAGTTATAGTTACTAGTTACTTCTCCCAAAAAGTAACTGATTTACTAACGGAGTTACTCCACTATAAAAGTAACTAGTTACCAGTAAAAGTAACTATTGCGTTACTTTTTCGTTTTGTTCTGGAACATAATGTGCACCCGACGTGCGCATTTTTACCTTTAACAGTGCCAATATTTCCATCTAGAAAAGTCTGTTTTGCTGCTGAAGTCCTGTTCACTCTTCATCTCTGTCTGTGCTGTAAAGCCCGCCACTGTGAATGTGGAAACACCGGTGACGAGCGGTGAGGCTGGTGAAGCACTGACTTCAGTCCAATCAGATGAACATATACATCATATAAATCAAGTGGACAATTTGTTTAGCTACAGCAAAATATGTTTTATGCCCGCATTGTTTGTTCATACAAAACGCAAAACTATGAGTTATGAGTCTTACCTTATAGCTATACCTTATATATGACCTGCACAGTCCACTTCGGTTCAGACCAGTTCCTTGTTTAAATCCAGTGAATGGTTTGAGCGTAGATATGTAATCCTCCATTTGGAAATGAGTCCAATGAGTTTTAAAAAGTAAAACAAAACGCGTGTGTCCTCCGTAAACTCCTCTGTTTTGCTGCAGCCGGCTGCATCCAATTTCTAAAATCAACCGTCTTACACTTCACCTCTCTTTCTTATCATTCCTATAGTAATTGAAAAATTACCCTATGTGCATTTTAGATTATGTAAAAATGTGTTATATGTATGTTAGCCAAACCTGTTGCTGTCCTTAGCAGATAAACCAGGAAGAGCAAGGAGCTTATCGATGGAATTGTATGCAGCCGACTTCTGCGCTCACATGCGCTCCTCTGTGGCTGACCTCACGGTGATACAAGCCGTGGTTGAGCGCGATTAAGACCCATATTTGTTTCAAAAACACAATTTATGAGCCATCCTCTCAACTGTAGACATGTAGATTGTAAAGGAAATATGATTTACATCAGCCAATAATTGTTGAGAGGTTTTCTCATCCTCCCTTCTCTCATGACAACACGTTCATTGTGCGTCTTGAGTAACGCGCAGTAACGGGATGTCGGAAATGATAACGGCGTTATAGTTACTGTCAAAGTAATTAGTTAGATTACTCGTTACTGAAAAAAGTAACGGCGTTAGTAACGCCGTTACTAGTAACGCCGTTATTCCCATCACTGGGAACATGATTATCTTTATTCTTCAATCTTAATAAACTCTGAAGTCTAATGTATACAGGAAGGTGCCATCTGTGGAAGCACATATACAACACAATGATTCAATCTATGTCTAGACCCAACACTTCCTTCACTCCGGCCTGTCAGATTTCATATAAATGGTTCCTGTTTTACTTGCACGATTGGGTCTCACCTTTGGGGCTTTATGGGCAGAGAGATTCTGTGTCTGTCCGACTCACTCAGGCGTTGATGAAGAGTCATGACCTAAAGAAACTCGCCGGCTTATCAAAGAAACATAAGAGCAAGTCGGTCTGGCTGTTGAATGTTAAAGCCTGCTCCAGGTGCAAAGAACTCTCTGCACATTTGGATGTTAAAACACTCTAAACCTGGGTGGTCTTTTTGACTTGCTGTCCGTTCCATCTTTGACAGTTCATAATCATGGTAAGCCTCTAATTGCCCTACACAAAAGGACATTTGGATTGTATCAAATATCCACTATAGACATCATTTGAACCCACTGTTCATAGATTCAGGAGAATTGAAACTAATGGGATTACATTTAAAACTGCTTTCCGGGCATCTGAAAACTACCTTCTAAGTTACAGAACCTCTTCCATGATCGAGATGCTCCTCATAATTATAGACTGAAGAAGAAGAAAAATGGTGAATGTGCCTAAATGTAGGACTAATTTAAAATCAATGTGTGTCTGGAGTGTGTGGAGCTGCTGTTTAAATGATCTATCAGTCGAATGAAAGACATTCTCAAAACCGATGTTTGAAATATGTACTGAAGAAATATGTGGAAGAACGAGAGTGATGTCGAAAGCACAGAGCAGGTAGTGGGAGAGAGGTGTAGTGTCGAAGAGTGTTTGGGCCTGTGTGTTTTGTGTTGTCTGTCAGTGGGAGTATTGTATTACTGTTTGTACTGTGCAGTTGTATGTTTGAGAATTCTACTGCATGATATTATTTAAACAGTGTATGTGTGATTCCCCATCACACATACACTATTTAAACAATATCATGTAATTTAATCACAATTTTTGTAATGTAAATAAACATTAGCTTCATCCAACCCCTTTTCCAACCAGGTGCAAGTTATTTTTCTGTTTTATCGATTATGTAAAAATATGTATTGTGCAGGTTCAAAATAAAAAAAATACATAAATGACAAACTATTTTGTTAGAAAATGTCCATGTCCAGCTAATATCCCCTAACATCTGCCTGTGCACTTGACACTTCAGGCCAGGTTTTAAATAAATATTTATTTTTATTTTAATAGCAGTAAATTTGCGTAATTGCCTCTAATGACTGGATTTGCATTTTGCTTGTTGGTTCATTTCAGAGTGCTCTTCTAAAGGGCTTCTAGTGTGGGACAATTGAGTGCTAGAGAAATTATATATTTATTAATCAAATTTGAGTAAGAAACGTCAGTAAGTGGCATATGGTCAGAAATATTGAACAATGCCCAAAGTACTTTGATATATTTTATAATTGAGCTTCCTGTCACTGACACAATACTCTAAAGCAGTCTCCTCTGTAAAAAGACGATTACAGGGGTCACAGCTGTCAAACATGTGCCCCTAGAGATTGTTGTTAGAGATTGCTGTATATATATACATTATACGTTTTGTGTTACAATACCATGTGACACAAACATTTGCTGACTTAAACTTGCCCTGATGTCACCTCAGAATACACTGGAACAATCGCGGCCATCAACCTTTGAGAGTTGAGGCTCAGTTTTGCCTGCGGGGGTCTCAGCACTATCCCATGAGGCCACTGCGGGCTCCCTTCTTCAGGCGCTGTCTGCTTCAAATTGGCTCTTTTCGGTGTCATTTTCAATGAGAGATCTAGACTATTGTCCCCCAAGGTCTTATGCACGCCGAGTGAACGCTTGCTTTGACAGGATACAACATTTTTAGCGTTTAACTGCACTTGCTAAAGTTAATAGGTCTCACTCCACCAGAGCTGGAACCCTGTTATACCTATATCGTTCTAAAGTAATCCAAACTCAGTTTGGTCAGTCTGTAATGAAGCTGTCATGTGAGGTTTCAGTGAGTGATGTATGTAAATATGTTGGAAAAACCGTTTTAAACAACCTGAAAACATGACCTGATGGTTCGCTCTGTGCTGATCAAAACTCATTCATCTGTCATCTCCTTTTGTGCTTTTGATTGTCCTCAACACTGATGTGGTGAGGCCTTTGTGCAGCTCTGACATAAATTACAATTAATATAATCCAATAAATTCTCAGCAAAGGGAGAAAAAAAACTAAAGAGATGCTCCTTATTTTACACATGGCAATGTATTGTGTATTCTGAATCCAATCACACTTACTTACTTACTCACTAAGTAAGTAAGTAAGTAAGTACCTATAGTACATCCAGGTCTAACCTGTTTGTAGACAACACCAGATTGATAGGCCTCATCCACAACAACAATGAAATGGCGAGAGAGGAGATCCAGCATCAGTCCACCTGGTGTGCTGATAACAACCTGCACCTCAACACCAGCAAAACCAAAGAACTTATAGTGGACTTCAGGAGGAGTAAAGAAGGGGAACCCACATATCTGAGGACTTGTTCTGGACCATCAACATCTCCAGCCTCGTCAAGAAGGCCCACCAGCGTCTTCTTGAGGACTCTTAAGAAGAATCACATGTCCCCGTCCGTAATTCTGCATTTCTGTTGCTCTGCGATACATATCATTATGACCTGGTATGGGAACTGTGCTGTGGCAGAGCGGGAATCACTACAGCGGGTGGTAAAAACAGCCCAGCGCATCATTGGGGCTCCTCTCTCTGCCCTCAAGAACACCCATAGCCAGCGCGCTCTGCGGCGGGCTCGTAAGATTGTGAAGGACTCCTCTCATTCTGCACACAGACTCTTTAGCCTTCTGCCCTCTGGTCGCCGCTACAGGAGTCTCCGGACCAGGACCAGTGGCTAAGAGACACTTTTTATCACAGAGCAGTCACACTCCTGAACTCTCAACCAATTAAAGCTCATTAAATGCACTTTAATGTGAAGTAACATAATTAAAGTTTATACTAGCAATAGCAGCTTGTACAGTCTCTCATGTATGCAAATATGTTTGTGTGTGTTGTAAATATTATCCCATACTTGCACTATTGCAATACTGGTTAGACGCTAAACATTACATTTAAAACTGCTTTCCGGGCATCTGAAAACTACCTTCTAAGTTACAGAACCTCTTCCATGATCGAGATGCTCATCATAATTATAGACTGAAGAAGAAGAAAAATGGTGAATGTGCCTAAATGTAGGACTAATTTAAAATCAATGTGTGTCTGGAGTGTGTGGAGCTGCTGTTTGGAATGATCTATCAGTCGAATGAAAGACATTCTTAAATATGTACTGAAGAAATATGTGGAAGAACGAGAGTGATGTCGAAAGCACAGAGCAGGTAGTGGGAGAGAGGTGTAGTGTCGAAGAGTGTTTGGGCCTGTGTGTTTTGTGTTGTCTGTCAGTGGGAGTATTGTATTACTGTTTGTACTGTGCAGTTGTATGTTTGAGAATTCTACTGCATGATATTATTTAAACAGTGTATGTGTGATTCCCCATCACACATACACTGTTTAAACAATATCATGTAATTTAATCACAATTTTTGTAATGTAAATAAACATTAGCTTCATCCAACCCCTTTTCAAACCAGGTGCAAGTTATTTGTCTGTTTTATTGATTATGTACAAATAAGCCCATTAAATGCACTTTAATGTAAAGTAACATAATTAATTTATTCTAGCAATAGCAGCTTGTACAGTCTCTCATACTGTATATGCAAATATGTTTGTGTGTGTTGTAAATATCCTATACTTGCACTATTGCACTACTGGTTAGACGCTAAACTGTATTTTGTTGCATTGTTCTGACTTTGTAATGACAATAATCTAATATAATCTAAAAAAAAAAATGTAAGAAACAATCCAGAGCCAATGTTGTAAGTTGATTCTGGGATCCTAACACTAAACTTTAACCCTGGTCCTAACCCTACCCATAGTGAGCTCTAGCCCTAACACTGACCTAACCAGCCCTGACCTCTGACCCCAGGCCTTACTCTCACCCAAACCCAATGAAACATTGATCTTAGGGCAAACAACTTTGACATTCATCCTGGAGACTGTTAATGACTTGGTGAAATCAGATAATGCTGCTCTAAAACAAAATAACATAGCAGTCCCATATGATAAATATAAACTAAGTATTTGTACACACAAACACACACACACACACACACACGCACACAAACACAAACACACACACACACACACAAATGTATATGTATTTGTGACTTCTCGCAGAGCTGTGCATCTATCGACAGACTCTGAGGAGGTGCACTCTAGTCTGTGCTGGGCTGAATGTTTGAAAGAATCCAGAGAGACCTCACCTCTCGATTGGAAATGTCAGCTGCCACTCACACACACGAAGGGTAAACGATGGTAAGAGGCCGTAGTGACACCGCGCTGCTGCCTGCATCTCCATCTTCCATTTCCAGAGGCTGCGTTGGTAATCGAGATGACTGTTTATGTCTGTGGAAGGGTAAAGTGCAGTCAGAAAAATATCAGTATATCTTAGTGCAGTCTGGGTTTTTTCTTGACAGGACCTGAGGTCAACTTTGTAAAGTATATACACAACAGATCAGAGCATTTATGTCACATTTTGTCTTACAACCACAATAGAAAAAAACCAACACATAGCAATGTACAATTGTGAAGTGAAAGCAAAATTAAATATCAGTTTACTTTGTCTTTACAAATATAAAACTAAAAGAGATAGCTTGCAAAGATATTCAGCCGCCCTGAGTTAATAGATAGCCCCCCTCCCCCACAAAATGGATTAAGGGATGCCATTTTCAGTCCCATATACGAGTCCCCACTCATATATGGGTCTAATCAAGTACTGTAATGATCAGATAATATTTTTGTTGTTGTAATCCTCATCCTTCATATAATAAAATATCATTGTGATGCATATTTTAGTTGTATTTTAAATTACTACTAGGCCTAATATGATTGTATTTAAGGTTTCTTGTCTTGGGGATGATGGGATGGCCGTTGCCCAAAGTTAAATCACCAGAATTATACACGTTAAAAACGCAGAGACGACTGCCATTCTATACATAAAACTCTAACGCCATCTGCTGGTCAGTCTACAGCAATCACAACCCAGGGGTTGTCTACACGCGTGCACTAGGGGGCGCAGCAACACGTTTACAGTTTTTTCCTATTGCTTGAACACATTTTGCAAAATTTCGCTCAATGTCCCAAAACTCTACACACAAGAAAATCTGACACAACACTGGGACATGAACCAGACACATCTGTCTCAAAATGAAACTCCTTTATCAAAACTCAAACTCTGCTTTCTAAACTAAACAATAATTTGTCAAAATGAAACACTATGGACAAAATGACACACACTAGCATCATGTGAACACACTTTCAGATTAGAAGCAACACACGACGGTACTTTATATAAAACACTGCAGTCATTTTCACAGTTTTTATTCTGTTTATCAGTTAGTTTTCTGTAGAGCTCAATGGAACTGTTTTTGTTCTCAACAAAGGTTTACCAACAACCAGGAAGTACTGAAAGGTTACAGATAATATCAACTCAATACTGTACATCACAGTACTACAGTATACTGTACATCACAGTACCACAGTATACTGTACATCACAGTACCACAGTATACTGTACATCACAGTACCACAGTATACTGTACATCACAGTACTACAGTATACTGTACATCACAGTACCACAGTATACTGTACATCACAGTACCACAGTATACTGTACATCACAGTACTACAGTATACTGTACATTACAGTACCACAGTATACTTTACTGCATTTGTGTCATTGCAGTAAACCAAAACAACTCTAATGTGAAACTATGCAGTTGTGCGTGTGTGGATTATGGATCATGGTTCCTGCTGTTGGTGAACACTTTCCAACCACCCCCTCCAGAAGGCCTTCTAATCATTCAGTATAAATATGCAACCACAAATTGTTACCATAGGTTTAGTTTTTTACAGTACTGTTCACAGCAGTATAGGGTTGGAGACATCTTTCCATCTAAAGGTCCTGATGTTGGAGCTGTGTCTGGACTCTCTGCTTCCTTCAGTGTGAGGCCATGGTTCATCACATGATCCTCCAAAGTTGCTCTAATGTCAGAAATATCTTCAACCACAACTTCCTCCTTTCTCCTTGTCTTCCTCTTCCTCTTCCTCTACCTCATGCTCTTCCTGCCTGTAGACTTGCAAAGTTCTGAGAATGGCTAAACTGAGGCCTGTTTGTGTCTGGCTGATGTGTGTCGCATTTTGTAAGTCAGTGTTTTCAAGTGTGTGTTCCATCGTTTTCTATCACACAATGTGTGTGGTATTTCGAATAGATGTGTTTTCCCAATGATATCACAGGATTGCATTTATGAACAAAGTGTCTTATGTGTGACACAGTGTGTAGTGAGCGGGAGAAAGTGTGTCGTAGAAAGAGAAAGTGTGTTGCAGAAGGAGAAAGTGTGTTGCAGAAAGAGAAAGTGTGTTGCAGAAATGAAAGTAAAGTGCAAAGCAGTACTTTTGTTTAAGGAATGGTTATACTGTGTTCTAGGTTCAGTACAAAAGCTTCAGATTCCGTAACGTTGGTCTAAGCGTGTGTCTATAGTGTTCAAGCACTTTCGACATGTATCAGATATGAAGCTGGTGTTTTGTCTTTTAGCTGTGGAATCCGAAATAATCATTCACGCAGTCTGGGTCCCCGTCCACTTGTGCATGTCCGTGTGCGTGTGTGTGTGCATGTGCATGTGCATGTGCGTGTGAAGCCTGTGTGAGTAATCTTGCAATAAAAGTTGCTGAACATTACTGATAAAGAAAGAACAACAACAACTAGTTCGTTTGGACATGGCACATTAGATACGCCCAGAGGAAACTGAGGATTGTTATTAGTGATTCATTGAATATAGACCTAGGATCAGAGGTGACTTTGTGTATTAGTAGCAGCAGCTGTCAGAGAACTCCAGTGGAATAAATAAAACATGTTAAAGACCCTACATTGCAATTGTCTCAACAGAAAGGGTCCAGTAAAAGCTGCATTTTGACTCAGCCTTCAGCGTCATTAAACTTGAATGATCAGGAGCGCCTGGAGGAAACCCAGTCAACCCACACAGGCACAGGGAGAAACATGCAAACGTGAAATGTTGTGAACAAATGAGACCACGGCATCAATCAATCAATCAATAACACACATGCACACATATACACACAGTCACATCAAATTTGTAAAATAGGTAAAAACATCAAAAGATATAATGTCGCAAAAAGCCAAAACAAAACATGTAGCATTTGCTTTCTTAGAAAACATGTATCCTTTGCACACAGTCCTATAGTGATTCACTGGTGGCTCTGACATGTTTGGGCTGAGAGCTGATTGGCTGAGTGAGGGTGGTCCTCTCAATTTAACTTTTCTGCCTTTTAAACTGGATCAAAATACTGAGGCTAAAGATAAATGTGTGTAGTCATACCAACTGTTGTGAGACTGAGGAACTAGTTAGATGGGGTTTATTATGTTTAATGTGTTTGTGGTTTTGTGGAAGCTTTCAGTAAAGCACAAAGATTTTTTTCCTTATAAAACAACAACAAAATGGAAAAATGAAGACAATTGTTCAAATCAGAATTTCACAACAGACAAATCCGTAAGATTCAAGGTTTGAGAAATCCCTTCCTCAATTCAGTAACAATAATAATACACAAGTGCAAACAGTTTGGCCTTCAAAACCCAAATTAATGGAATTTCTCCCCCAAAATATAAATGTATAGTTAAAAATCCTGTTTATTTTTATCTTTTGGTGCATCATAGACTAATTAGTACATTGGCAATGAACATGTCCCTTGAGGTATGTTTTACAGTGTGTTCATATACTGGATTATTCTGATTCCCCCTCTATATAGAAGTCTATTCAAAATAAGAACCAATTAAAAGTCATCCATATCAACGTGCATTCACTTCATTACAATATCACAGACAACAATCCTATTCCCAAACTACACTCGAAACACAATGTGGGCTTCTTATGCAAACTAATTCTGTGATGCAACGTGGAGGAAACGCTAAAACAAAAGAAAGGCACATGCTGTTTGACAAGTGCACTGCGGGACAACAAGGACAGAGGCAGATCAGTCCCAGCAGCAGCCAATCACGGCCCCTGTCATGAGTCCCCGCTCATCGCATGACTGTCGTGGCTTCCTTGGGTCAGAGTGGTAAAAGGAAAACCAAGGTCTTGAACTTTGAATGTGATTGGTCAAGAAAGAACCATGCCATTACCGTAAAGCTGGACTGACCAAGATTGAAACCAAAACAAAGTATCCATCCATCCATCTTCTACCCTTTAATCCATTTCTGGGTCAGGGGGGTGGCAATCAGAGATGCCACCCAAGTCTCATAGCACCAGCCCCTCACTGACCCTCTGCAGGTGGTGAGTCCACAGGAGGACGGCTGCTCTCTGAGTGTGAGCATAGCCTTGATCTTTCAACAAAACAAAAAACAAAACAAAGTAGCAATGTAATAAATTCATGTGACTAGTTCTCAAAACAGTTTGGTTCTATCACGAGTTATGTTTTATGTATATTTGGCCTCTGTCACATTTTGAGATCTGCTTTTTCAGTGAATCAGGAAAGACCACCTCAATCAGAATGTAAAATATCAAATGTTTTCTAATATAACTGGGTGAGGACTCCCAACATTCAACATAGACATTGGTCTCTGCCCCTTATGGACCAATGGCTCTATGTGTTTTTATCAGTGCATTTCTTGTGTTTGATTCTCTGATCCGTGTTGGCAAATTTGACGTTTTGTAAATCATCTTTATTTATAGAGCGCCTTTCACAGACCAGAGTCACAAAGCACTTTACAATTGTGGGCATTTGTCTCTCACTCCACACAGAGATGGGAGCAGGGTTGCCGTACAGGAGACACATGCCAGACCTATTGTACATGTTTTTAGTTGTAGGGGAAACCGGAGCACCAGGAGGAAATCGGAGCACCTGGAGGAAACCGTAGCACCCGGAAGGAACCGGAGCACCTGGAGGAAACCTACGCAGACATGAGGAGAACATGCAAACTCCACTCAGAGAGGAAGCGAGAGGACTGACCACTGAGCCACCGTGCTGCCATGTAGTTTTCATCCGGTAAAACTATTATTGTGATTTAGGGCGATACAAAAATAGATCACATTGAATTGAATATAATAAAAACCCATGTTATGGAGATACTCAGGAAAACTTCACACGTACCCACAGCTATTACTGCTTCCTATTTGTCTTGGGCTTACCGTTTTGTACCTTCAATGTTTGCGGTGAGTAAATATATGACTTGGCTCACGGCAAATGCAATACACCAGCCTACGTGCAGCACAAAACCACTCCGCTGGTTTTTAAAAATACAGATCTAATCCTCAACCTGCCTCTCTCCTCACACACATGATCATCGCCTCTGTACGGCAGCCTGTGATTGGCTGAGAGGAACACCTGATCGGCCGCAGTCTGCCATTTGAATGGAGCTTTAACAATCTCACCTGAGCACAAATGAGGCAAAAGCTGTTATCTTATGCACAGATAATTGCAGTAAAACGCTAATTTCCCCGAGTCCCAAATCCGTCAGCCATTTAGAGCTCAGCAAAAACATCTTCTGTAACAACCTCAATAGCCATATTTATTTACAGCACACCTGCCATAAACACGTCCCATTCCTCCCCTTTTACAGTATAGTAACTTATTGATTGTGCAATTTCCCGGAAAGATAAAGTCAAGTGTTTTTGTGCAAGTAAAGTGTTTAAACGGTTAATGGAAAAATCCCACAGATAAGAACTGAGGTTATCTTGACAGAGGCAAATATACAACTGTGAAAAAGCAGGTGTTTGGAGAGGATTAAGTCTGCTTATCCATGGAAAAAAAACAGCATGGAACAGAATGGAGGCAAGTGTTAAGAACAAAGAGAAGGAGGATTGTATCTCCGAGACATGTGGCAGCAGACATTGTTAGGATTCTTGATTCCGTCTGCTCTCGCCATGGCTTTCATCTTTTATATTGCATGGGGAGAGTGGGAGGCCGTTTCCATGAACATTGCCCACTGGGCAGGGTAGACGTGCTGCAGAGAGGATATTGATCAGATGTTAATTCTTCAATTGGTCGATCGATGTTTGAATTATCAACAAGATGAGAAACAGGGATGGTCCAAAACAAATCTGAGCCTTTAGAAATTCACTTTTCAAAACAGCGTATTTAATATTATAGTAAAATATCAAACGTCAACGATAAATACGAACAAACAAGACTCTTTTCCATGTCTGAATCACAACACGAGATCAAATATCATGTTTCTCAATGAGTATAGCCAGGAACCTTTCATGTTTCTATGTGATTGTATACAGTAACTTTACCATTGACTGCCAGCCTATTTGGATGATTTCACTGACTTTCAAGACCCACAGAATATTTTGTGCAATGACTATGTGAAATATGAAACCAGATTCTGAAAGACTCAACCGTCTACTTTTATCACCAAAAATAAGTTGATTTCTAGCTAGTTTTGTTCTCCTGTAATCCCCAGTCCAATAGAGGGAAGTTTGACAAAAATCACCAATCACCAGTCTCAGACAAATACGTCAATGGCAGTCAATGAGTTAAAGGGGAGGTACCTATCTTTCAACCCAAACACAATGAATGTAACTGTAATAAAATCCATGTTCAATACTTGCTGGACTTTAAGCACACCTGTATATAAATCACACCAAATCTTAAAAAGGGAAGTATTGTCCACATATAAGCCCCACTTGAATATAAGCCGCAGGTTTTTATGTTGCGATATGACACAAAGCAAAACAAAACAAAGCTGATGGACGACTGATTTAAGTGGTCACAGCCTGAGTCCATCCGTGGAGCAGATCTCTCTCTCAATGTGGGCCTAGGATTCTCACTTTATGGACATTTTTCACCCTGCTCTGTATGAATCAATGGCTCCTATGTGTATGTTATTATTAAGTCTTGAGGAGCTTATTGATCCTCAAACAGTAAAGCAAATGAGCGAGCAAGCAAACAAGTAAGTAATCTTTATGTATATACTGCTTTTCACGAACCAGAGTCACAAAGCGCTTGATGGGAGTGAGTTCACCATACAGGACCATGCCAGATCTATTGTACATGTTTGTAGTGGTAGGGGACACCGGAGCACCTGGAGGAAACCTACACAGAACATGCAAACTCCACACAGAATGTTGTGGAGATGGAATCAAACCCAGGACCTTCCACGTAAATATTCAGACGCATACAAAACAGGCCTATACGTTTCTACCATCACAGGCACAGAATGAAGATGCCCCAGTCGTAATCAAGCCTCCAAAAAGGGGGCGGATAAAGATTTTCCCCTCCTAATTTCACACAGGATAGAGGGTACAAAATTGTCAGACTGGAGTTTGATGGATCAATTTAGAGGCTGTTCCGGCAGGCTCTTCCTTCAGCAGTAATTCAATCCCTCCCCGTCTCACAGACTAATCTATGACACACTTGATCTGCTGTTTATTTGAAGTGTCTGCGCGGCCCTCTTTATCTCCTGATGCGAGTGCTGCTAAACGCCAGCACTGTCAGCCACAGTCATACATGCTGCCTGTCTGCCGTGTGTCATCTCGGTTCTGTGGGTATTCCAGCTTTAATGTTATTCTGAATGGGATTATAAAATGTAGTAATGGTGGTTGTGGTGGTGACCGAAGCAGCTGCAATGTTGATTTTCAAAGTGTGAGCCAAGTGCAATGGTCAGAAGAATTGTATGTCGTCTATGAAAGAACAGTTGTTAATGAGAACGAAAAAATACAAATTCGGGGGAGATGACTATTGTTCCAATCATAGTGTTGAAAATGAAGGACTTTAGACGGGATCTTTGTGCACCAGAGAAACCTGGAAGTTTTATTCTCTGCTTGACAGTTTTTTTTAGACAGAATGACAATAGAGAAATCAGAATAAGAATCATTTTTATTGGCATGTTCGTAACAGTTAATTATTCCAAACAACGGATGCACGACTGGAGTCTCTGTGCCCTACTCAAGGCCGGATCACGTTTATATTTTGTCTTGCGTTTGTCCATTTTGTGAAGGCCATTGTTTACAATACGACTCTTACGAAGAGAGCTGATTGGCTGTGAAAGGGTGGTCCATCCCGCTTCACTTCTCTGGGTTTCACTTCCTGCTTTAAATTATACATTATTGTCCCAGTAAATAATTGTGTCCTCTGCATTTGACCCAACCCTCAAAGCCACCAGGGCCTCTGTCAGGAGCAGAGCTGGAGGATTTTACCTATTGTACATGTGTTTAGTGGTGGGTAAACCGGAGCACCCAGAGGAAACCTACGCAGATATGGGGAGAACATGCAAACTCGACACAGAGAAGCCCTGTTCCGACCAGAATTCAAACCCTGGACCTTATTGCTGAGAGAGCGAGCGTGCTAACCACTCAGCCAATCTGCATGGAAACAGACCAGGCAAATATCAACTTTTTTTTTTTTTTCGAGCAATAACATGATAGTAATAATACATCCGTCTTGTCTATAGATCATAGAGTGATGCAATAAAACCTTCTGGTTTTGAGGTTACTTTAGGTTTAGGACAAATCAATATAATACTTCCATGACACAATGTTTAATTTGTGACGTGGTATCTGCTTCCATGGAGACGCGTTACTTTTCCACAGGGTCAAAAGCTTCAGTCACGTCCAGTATTGTCAATGGTTATATAACGGGAGGCTATAGGGACGCTTATAGACCGGTGTCTGTTTGATGTGTACACAGAGCCAGACTGCAAACAGGAGTTCAGCAGAGCGTTTTTAAAAACACGTGTCACATGTTTCAAGCCAAAGTAGTCAAGAAATGCAGACAGACTTCTTGGACGAGGAAACAGCCGCTGCAAGTGCTCATTAAAAATTCTCAGCTATGCATTCTACATAAGTTGGTCTATTGTGTTATGAGGAAACTAAAAGAACTGCTTGACCTCACCTGGAATTACAAACATCGTAAACAACACTTTTATTATAACTATAACTTATAACTATATAGATAAGTAATCTCTTTATCTATAGATCGCCATTCACCGACCAGAGCCACAAAGCACTTTACAATTGTTGTGGGCGTTTGTCTCTCTCTCCACACATAGGAGCGGGGTCGCCGTACAGGACAACAGACCTATTGTGTTTTTAGTGGTAGGGGACACAGGGACACAGGGAGAACATGCAAAATCCACACAGAAAGGTCTGGAGGTAGAATCGAACCCATGCAGGACCTTCTTGCTGTGAAGCACAAGCGCTAACCACTGCCCCACTGTGATGATTCCATGTTTTGTCCCATTTAACAGGTGTTGACAAGCTTACAAAAAGTATGAGGAACACTTTAGATTGGCCCTCACTAATTAACAGCTAATTAAGTGCTAATTAGTTGACCCTAACCCTAACCCGTACAAGAAAGTGTCAGTAAGTAGTTAAGGCACACCGCGGACTTTGTGACCTAAAGAGTTGACACATATGAGTTATTTTATATGAATACTTGGGCCAATATACAGCGCTTGACACTTGCAATGCTCCGAGCGGGGCTGCCCTCTTGAAATACCGCCCATGTAAGTTTCGAGCAGACGGACCGTCTGCCACCAGGTCACGTGACTTGGAAGAAAGACTTGCTTTACGGCTACAGGCGCTGATATACTCATGGAGCTAAGGCTTTTGCTACTCATTTTTCACCTGCTCGACTCCTGGTCATGGCTGAGGCAAGGAAAAATTTTAAACCTTCGGAGGAGGCTAAAAAGAGGAAACGCGAAAGGGATCGTGCTGTAAGCTGCATGTCTGTATGAGCGCTGCTCTTCACCTGGTTCCTGGATGTCATCGACTGCAAAGATGTCATTCCACGCAGCACGAGCTAGACGCAGAACTCCCTCATCCAGGATATAGAAGTCCATGTGTGGTAGATTACTAATGCAGCGGTCTGGAGGCTGACCACAGCAGAGTCTCTCAATATCTGTAGGCATGTCTCTACAGTTTGAACACACACACCAGTGCATGCTGTCTGAATACACACTCAAAAGACACCGGCTGACTGTTTGTTGACTTTTGCGACAGTGCTGAGTTGCTTGTGGCCACTAGGGGCGCTAAACGTGAAAGTTGCAGGTCTAGCGCCCCTAGTGGCCAAGAGTTACACGGTGGCCATGTAGAATAAGGACTGATAATAAAAACAATTAAGAGCTAATTTACAATAAATTATACACTAATTAGCACTTAATTAGCTGAGGGCTAAACTATAGTGTGACCAAGTATGTATAGACAGTAAACATTTGTGCATTTATCATTGATGCTTTAGTTTGTTATCGCCACTGACTCCACTTTCATCTGCAGATCATCTTCATAAGCAGTGGATTTTAAGTTGTTTGTTTACAGTTATAATCCTATTTGTAGCACCAGAAAAATAAGACAAAAAGAATAGTAAGAAGACAAAAAAGTGAAAATAATCTAGACTCCCTGGTGTTCCGTTGATGAGGTTTTTTTGACCATATCTTTTTGAGTGATGTTGCTATAAGAGAACATGCTGTACCGGTGTCGGTGAAAAACAACATTTCCAGAGCACAGGCATTTAAAAGTACATGACTCCAACAATAACAAGCATGAATCACTATAAATATCATAACTTTGAGTGGGTATAATGGGAAATGGGGGGTACAATGGGGGGAAAAGCCACGAAAAGACATCTGTAAATATGAGCGTATTTCTGCATCTCCTGCCCGCCCACATCTGCAAATACACTCCGGGTAAAAGCAAAACTACAGCAGCCCAAATGAAGACACCTACAGCTGACAATGGCTGCCTGCATGAATGTGTATGAATGACACTCGTACTGTGTGCATCTTCTACATAGAATAATGAATAGGTGGTGTCAGGTGGTGTCTGATTTGAGCACACACGCTGAGAAGAAAAGAGGCATTGGCCCTGACGCCTCACAGACATTCTCCGCTGTAGGCTTTTTATCCCCGGGCGGGCTGCGGATTGCCTGGAATTACACAGAAAGAAACATGTTCATTTGGGATAAGCACACACATCAAAATCCTTCAAGAATCTAAATATACTAGCACTATACAGGAATATTTATCAGTGTTTGCCACATGGACAGATGAAATGACATTAGTTATGACATTATCTGTGGAAAGAAGTGAGGTTAATGCTAATAAAGTGGTTTGGATTTGGTGAGGCCTATGGGACATGATTCAACTGCATAAAATACGCCATTTTACTTGGATAGAAGTTATATCCTCCAAGACATGGTACATTTACTCCACAATTTCAATAAAGTTCAACAAAAAGCAGATTTAAATGTGTTTATGTTTGAATTTTTGCTATTAACAGAGCAATAAAATCCTAAAGAGGTATTTACTGAGCGTGTCAAGAACCTTGTCTGTTTCAAATGGCAGTTTTGAAATTCAATTTGTATGAGTTAAGAGAAGAAAAGAGCAATTATATCATGTTTTCCATGAAATGAAAGTTCTGTGCATGTGTGTTTGCTTGTGTGTGCGTCCATATATATATGTGTGTGTGTGTATATTTTATAACACTGTAGGAAACTCAGCTGTTGATGAGGAGAACGCTTTCATAAACTATTTTGAAGTTGTGTTACTCTTGAGGCGAGAGATGGATGTGACCAGTGGTTTCAAATTCAAGCAAGAAGTGTTGCCACGTGGTGTTGTGCATTAGCCAGGATGTAACACTGTGAAAGAGAAACCTGCAGCAGATCTATGTTTGTTGCATCTGTCCCTAAATAAGAAATATTTAATACATGTTGATTTACACTAATATCAAAGGCTCTTAAAGAATTGTACTTACCATAGGGCACACGTGTAATGATTAATACTTTACTTGTACATGGAATAGATGTAATATGTTTGGAGACTAAGAAGACATTGTAAGCATTTCTGTAAGAGAAGCTATACTTGTTGACACATCATCAGAATACATAGGTCCATAATAGTTCATTAACTTAAAGCCCTCAGTTGTTATGTTATACTCATAGTGTTATGAATATGCATCATTTCATAAGCTTCAAAGCAGCTTGGGTTACTATCAGGAATAGTTTGTTTGTTTAGGTGTGTCTTTCCTTACACTGCTGACCTATACACTGCTGTACACGGTTGTGCACATTGGACATGTGTTATCGCCTTCTGCTGCATACGACTCGTGAAAACAGGATTGTATATTGTTGTCCTCTATTGCAGTGGGTGAGTGGGCCATTGAACCTTTTACTATCTCTGTTATGACGTGCAGAAGCCCACACCACACACCTCATTCCTCTGGACTCACCGCCCACTCTGACCCAGAGTTAACTCGCTTTCCACCAAAACAAAAAGTTGTGACACTGACCTCATTTTGTCCATTCTTTTCTATATAGGTATCCCTGTATCAGGCCCTTGGGCAATGCACAGTTTAGTGGGTGATTCTGCAGCAGTGTGTTTGAGCAAAAACAAGGATCCTTCCTTTATCATTAAGGACTTACAAACTAACACACACATTAATGTTATCTATTTAACCTTGGTTTGTGCTCTCACATGTTTGGATATAAAAGTATGTGGCCCTAAATGCCATTCATGCTCACTTTCACTTCAGTATGTTCTGCTCTTGAGCAGAGAGGCGGTCCCGGACCTCACGTCATATCAGCCGCCGCGCACGGATTGGTCCGCGCCGCTCACCAGACACAGCTGTGATTGTTTTGTGCAGAGGAAGCGCTGCTTCAGGTTTCCCCAGAACTGAGACTGAGAGGGCGATATGAAGGAAAGAACGCTGCTGAGAAGCTGTTTGTGCACACGACTGTGAGAAGAGAAGACTTTGATAGTGGAGGAGACGGAACGGAGACATCTCCTGAATAAGGTAATCCCTTTGCCTCTTTCTCACTGTAACTTGGACAAAGCAGGAGAGTAAAGCGTGTGCATGTGTGCTTCTACAGTGCCAAATGCCGAGACTAGAAGACCACTGCTCGTGTACTTCTAATCACTTATCCGGTGCCAAGTGGGTCATATATAAGGCAGAAGAAATGATGTCCATCATCACCTCCATGCTGAGCCAAGCCTACGGCTCTCTGCACGATGTGCGCACAGCCAACCTGATCCGCAGGGGTCTGGTTCTGTTCACGGTGGGAGCCATCCTCGCCCTGGTCCTCAACCTGCTGCAGATCCAGAGACACGTCACGCTGTTCCCAGAGGAGGTCATGGCAACACTGTTCTCCTCTGCCTGGTGGATCCCTCCATGCTGCGGCACCGGGGCAGGTGAGGCTGCAGCACTTCTACCATCAGGGGATACTTTCATAGAGAGACCACCGACATGTGACATCACAAGATTAGAATGTGGGCTATCATGTTACACTAGCCTTGGTACTGGCCTCTGTTTGGTACTTTTAAGTAATCTTATGGCTCTTCGACTTATCTTTGTTTGGGGACATGATGTTTGATGGTCGTAGTTGTGTCTGGCAGACACCATAATAGTCTCATGGCAGACACATATGCGGGAGGCGGGGCTCGCTGCGGATGGAGACGAAATGTCGCTCTTTGATTGGTTAAGACATCCGAGCACGAGGCGCGCTGCGCTCTTATTGGATGTCGTAATAACGGGTGAGCTGAGGGGGTGTGTCCTCCAGACTGATCCCGGAAGTCTGGCTCCTCCCTTTAAAGCAGCAGAAGACAAACGGGCGCTCTCTGTTGATGAACTCATGGATCTATTAGGAGCTTCTGCTGTGTTTGCTCTGACCTAGTTTAGCATATAAGGAAACATACATCTGGTCATTCCACTGTTCATATATGAAACATGTCTAGGCAAGGATTTCTTCTAAACCTGACCCTTTGAACTCATAAGTGCATGCTCTGAAAAATCCTGCTTCCACACAGTATTTTCCACTGCAGTCTTTCTCAGCCTTCCTCTTATCATCTGTCTCTGTGACATGTGCAGCTGTGGTGGGCCTGCTGTACCCGTGTCTGGACAGTCACTTGGGAGAACCACACAAGTTCAAGAGGGAGTGGGCCAGCGTCATGAGGTGTGTGGCGGTGTTCGTCGGCATCAACCACGCCAGCGTCGTATCCTTTTATCATGTGGAAAACTTTTGAAATGGTGTTTTGCTTTGTAAAGTGTGTTTTAGGCTGTTGCTCCAGACCAAAGTCAAGTCTCAGTTTCTGTACGCAAACATAGAATGAAGTCTTATGTAAACGTGCTTGTGTCATTGGCCTTAACTAACACGCATTACAGAAACTAGACATAGATAACAACGTCCAGCTGTCCCTCACGCTGGCAGCCTTGTCTCTGGGTCTTTGGTGGACGTTCGACCGCTCCAGGAGTGGATTTGGTCTGGGAATCACCACCGCTTTCCTGGCCACAATTATCTCGCAGCTTCTCGTCTACAACGGGGTCTACCAGTAAGTTAGGACCTCATAACATATTCCAGTCAAGTCTTGAACTTAGCAATCGGAATGAATAACTGTTTGATTCAATGTAACATGAAGTTGAATTTATGTTGGGGATCCCCTGTGTTGGTGGGAACCCAATTAACTTGCCTCCCGACCTTCTTCAGTCTGACAAATCTTCAAAACCAGTGAACTGGGAAAGGGAGACATGAAGTGTTGGATTCAAAAGACTAACTCAGACAGATATTAAAAGATACCATGCAGAGAAGGAAGTTGAGTTGGTATTATTTTTGTATGCCGTCTATCTCTGTCTCTCTCCGTCTCTGTGTGTGTCTCTCTCTCTCTCTCTTTCTTTGTCCTCTGTGTGTGTGTCCCTCTCTCTTTGTCCTCTCTCCCTGTCCTCTCACTGTGTCTCTCTCACTCTGTGTGTGTCTCTCTCTGTTCTCTCTCCCTGTTCTCTCACTCTCTCCCTGCCCTCTCTCTCTCTCTCCCTGTCCACTCTCTCTTTGTTCTCTCTCTCTCCCTGTTCTCTCTCTCCCTGTCCTCTCACTCACTGTCTCTCTCTCTCTGTCCTCTCTCTATCACTCTGTCTGTCTGTTCTCACTCTCCCTGTCCTCTCACTGTCTCTCTCTCTCTCTCTCTCTCTCTCTCTCTCTGTGTGTCTCTCTCTGTCCTCTCTCGATCACTCTGTCTCTCTCTGTTCTCTCTCCCTGTCTTCTCTCCCTCACTCTCCGTCCTCTCTATCTCTCTCCCTGTCCTCTCTCTTTCTGTCCTCTTTCTCTTTCTGTCCTATTTCTCTCTCTTTGTGTGTCTCTCTATCTCTCAGCTCTCTCCCTGTCCCCTCTCTCTCTCTCTCTCTCTTTCTGTCCTCTTTCTCTCTCTCTGTGTGTCTCTCTATCTCTCCCTGCCCTCTCTCTCTGTCTCTATTTCGCTCTCTCCCTGTCCTTTCTCTCTCGCTCTCCTGTCCTCTCTCTCGCTCTCTCTCTCTCGCTCTCGCTCTCGCTCTCGCTCTCTCGCTCTCTACATACAAAAACATATTATTGGAAAGTTTTTCAAATGCGCTCCACCACGACCGTGAAAGTGGTATAATTGTGCAGTGCAACATACCATGAATAACTCCCATAAATAAACCAATGCTTCTGAGCAATGTGCAAAATGAAAGTATTCTAACAAGTGTCTGTATTCTCTGCTGCAGATACACCTCTCCAGACTTCCTGTATGTACGCTCCTGGCTGCCGTGTATATTCTTCTCTGGTGGAGTCACAGTAGGAAATATCGGGCGCCAGCTTGCTATGGTAATTTGGCATCTTACTTCTTTTTCATTTCAAACAATACAAGCATTTCCTGGTTTAGTTGTACAATAAGTTCTATTCATTCTGCACACAAAGTAAAAGGTAAAAGCATAGACACTTTTATTTTGGACATAAAAGGCCGTACAGGATTTTTACAATTGCATTAAATCAAATCGATGTATTTAGATCTAAGATTCAATTTATTTGCTATTTTTAGTAAGAAACCTCATTAGAAAGGCAACCCAGTTTGTGTTCACCAGAGACGTACAAAGAACCTGTACGAGTACCAGAAACTCATTCAAAAGTACTGTGAAACAACTTTAAAGTACTTATACAATATTGTTCTGATCACAGCTTCTAAAGAATCTGTTAGAATGCTGACATCTTCGTATCAAATAACAACTTCTCTCAGAGGGAAGAAGCTGGAACATGACTTTTCAAGGGTGGTCAGAAAAGTCACTGATGTAAGACCAAAATCTCCAAGGGCATCACAGGATTGTTGATTTTTTTATTTTTTATTTTTTTTTTTTTTATGATTGAAACAAATAAGAAATTAGAAACTATTAAAAGCTACAAGAGTCATTCGTCCAAAAGAAAATGTGGGTAAACCAATGTCAGACATCCCCTGTTTTTGCCGCAGCCCCTATTTGAATGTGACTATAAGTTTATTATGGTTTCTGATCAAATGCAAAGAAATATTATTAAGGCTTTTATGGGGTACAGTTCCTCAGAAACATTTATCATTAATGGACATTGGTCGTCTGCTCGTTATGGACCAAAGGCTCTGCGTGCTTTTATTGTGGCATCTCCTGTTTGATTCTCTGATCTGTGTTTAGTGAATCAACAACTTTGTAAAATCCTCCGAGATAACTACTACTACTTGTGATTTAGGGCAATACAAAAATACATTCAATTGAGTTAATGTGAATTATTCTGATTCTAATTTGACAGTTTCGGGACCTCATACTCTAATATAATATAATAACCTCTGATGTAATTCTCCACGTTTAAGATTAGGAGATCCCACAGCGGAGATATTTCAGATTTACTAAACAATGTAACTAAAGATTACTAATGCCAGTGTTTACATCAACATCAAACACATCTTGAAGTGTTGGCGTCGGTCGGGGTTCACAGGACACCACTTCTCCTTCATAATTATCTCATCAGAGGCCGTGATGGCTTCATTAGGCCCGTGCCCACAAGGCTCACCTCATTCTGTCTGTAAACTGGAGTGTGTCAGCGGCGCCTCCGTTTGACTCAGTGAGAGCGTGAAAGCAGATTAAGAGCTGTTGTTTCTCACAGTGGTGCTGGAGACCGGGCCAGTCAGGACGGGCTGACCACAGCACACATTAGCTGTTGGTGTTTGCAATCAGGCCTGGAATTCTGGCTCAAGCCTCGACTTGAGTCTTTGTTCACACGTTTTCCCTTTTTTTTTTTTTTTTTTTTTTTTGCCGTGAGGGAGTTTAAATAGTCATTTTTGTTTTTGTTTTTAATTTGGATGAGAGCCAGCTGCAGTAAAAACAATTGAGTGCAAGTCATTTAAAAATATAGAGTTTTAATTGTTGTAAAAAGGGCCTTATCCAGTGACTGTTAAGACTGCAGCATTCTCTAAAGTGTTTGACTGACATGTTAATGATATTTTTGTGTCTCCCTTCAGGGCGGCGTTGAAAAACTTCACAATGACTAAAAAAATGGAATGGCAGCAGCAACCAAACCAGCCAAAAACAAGAAGGGGACTAGCATGCAGTATGTAATGGACAAAGTTCTGAGACGGACTGGAGAAGAGGCGCCCTGCTCTCCCTTCGTTATTTGCCCTCATAACAAGGCCTTCACAAAGTGCCATGTCCTCTGCTCAGCCCCACATCACCAGGACCGCCCTCAGAACACGGACTGCTCTTTTGGAACTGTTGTGTGGTGTGTGCTGTGGCTGCAGCCTTATTACAAAAAGGGAAATGTAGAGGAAGCCATCGTCTGAAAAGAATATGGCTTTGTTATATTCATAGACTGAGTATTCCTTTGATTGTGATTGATCCAAGACAGCATTGCCGAGTTAGTTTTTGACAAATAGTTTAATGGTGAGATTGCCAAAGTACTGGATATGAATCTGTCCATGCAAAGATTTTGAGTTTGTTTTTTTCCCTGAGAGAAGTGGGGTACTATGGTTTCTTTCTTTACGGACACATGATAACGACTGTACCATGTGACGACTTCCTGCTTGGGAAGTCATGGAGCCCGTTGATAAGAGTGGAGGAGTCATGACTGAGCCAAAGGCCAGGACATTTGTTATTACAATCTGTGATTGTCTTTGTATTATAGAACGTAGTGCTTTTGTCACTATCAAAGTTTCTCTGTTCAACATAAATATTTATGGATAATGTTTCATAATCAACCTGGTATTGTCTGACGAGACCGAGAGTATCCGAGTAGTCTGCGGTCCAGAGGACAACGTGCAATCAGTATACATGAACCGATGTGTACCTTATTTATTTTTCAGATACAGTATGCAGTTTGGATATACTTTTACATATGTACACAACATTACAGTACAGCGTCAGATATTGTAGCATTACTGAAGGAAAGATGTGATTTGAATGCTCTGTATAAGCTCTTCACATTCAGGTGCAAAACATGAGGAAGCTTTATTTTTCAGGTGGTGAAGCACCTTTTTCTGTGGTTTTGAGTTTTGAACTGTATCCTTTTTGCTACTTAAAATAAATCCATATGAAAAATGACACTCATGAATGAGAAGCGTTTATATTTTAATATGCAGCATGTCTAATACTGTACTAAGCGCTCCTTGTGTTGCACAGTGGGGCCAGTATTTTGGGTTTGGCGATGGTGCCGTGTGTTCAGTCTGCTCTCAGGGCCGTATTGAATAGATGAGCTCCCTCTTTTGTCTGGCCTCTGTCAGACTGCAGCCATTATAATCACCCTGGCTGCATCTTTTCCTTATGCTGCTGTCTGTTAGGCTCCGCCCACTCTGTGCCTCTGTTTATGTGTGACTGGGATCATGAGATACCACACCCCCTCCTGCTACTGTCTGCCCCCTCCTCAAAACATGCTTTTTCTGGAGGGCAGACTTCTATTTATACATAGTGGGGGACTGACAGTTAACCTTTTGCATTGGGAGGGGATTTCTGGGAGTGGGGCCAGGATCTGTGGGCTCTCCTAAATCAAAATAGCTTCTCTTAACATCCTCAGATAGTTTATGCAATAGTGGTTTAGCAGAATGTCCACTACTTTATCACTATGCTCAGATGAGATGGCAAAATCTGTTCTAAATCTCATTTGAGTTAGTATCAGGGCCTGTTGAAGGCAGTGCCACACGCCGGTTCGAGATGGCCCCCCTTCTTCCCATCTCCTCTTCACACCAGAATAATTGGCCAAGCTTCAATATCCTTTCATTTTCATTTACAGAAAACCAAAAGACTCCATTACAGCACCTTCTATTTGCCAAAAACACCCCCTCCCTCTTTCCAGTCTACTCATCCACCCATCCTCCCCTCTTTCTGTCTTCCATGTCCTTCCTCTGAGGCAAGGAGTGATGGGCCTATCTGATCTATTGATTTGTGCCATCTATGCTAGACTGGTTTATTTTCAGCACCTTAAGCCACTGACTTTGAACGTGACTTTTAAATGTTGTCTTGTTGACCTCAGATTAAATGCACCTCAACTGCCAGTGGAAACATCTCGGTAGAATGACCTTTTCCCCAAAACAGTCGATACATAAGCTGTATTCCCTAACAATACTTTAGGTCTTAATAAAATCCCATTATTCTGACAATGGATTCTCATTTGTAAAGTCCCAGTTGAGGGGTCCGGCAATTCACTGCTATTCTCAAGCCAGTGTCTTTCTAGATATGTGCTGAATGCATTTGCTTAGAATCAGCACAAGATCAACTAATATGGGACATGATGATACTGAGTAAGCAGGAAGCACACATAGTATGCACAGTGACACACACATCACGCACACACATACACACACACAATACAATAGTAGTGTAAAATGAAAAAAGGAAAAAAAGCTGAGTGGATGACAAAGCTGTCTGCTGAGTCGTGATGGCTTTTGTTGCCAGCAGATGACAGTATTTATCCTTTCTGCCTGTCTGGGCATTCTTTCCACGACACCCACGGCCCCCTAGCGATAGAACAAGGAACAACAGATTATGTAGGGATTTATAAAATATATATATATATTATTATTATTTATTCCATATTCAGATTCAACAAATGTAATGCGTGCAAAATGTATTTCTATTGAACCGAGTGGATACGTTGTAAATTTGTGGTATCTCTAAACAATTAATCAAATAGACACATTGGAGACGTCCAGTGATATTTTCCAAAGGGAGAAAATTTTGAAAACGAAAATCAGATTATTTATTAAACGCAGGCAGTAATTTTATTCTGGAATATTTGTCTCTGAGTGCAGAGCGCAGCAGAGTCCCATGCATGATAGAAAAGGTCAATGAAATGGATTTGGACTGGAGAAAATCATTGCACACTCCGATTTCTGTGCCAAAAGGTCTTGAGTGGCATTAATGTCCTGCTCCCTGTGATATATGTAATAAAGAATGTGTGTGCATGTGTGTGCCAATGTGCACATGTGGGTTAGGTCCACTGAGTGTTCATTACACCAAAGCTGTTCTGCTGTCCTCTGCCCTCGCCTCTCCCAGAGCTGCCCAGGAATAATGAATTACACTGGATGCCATGGGGGGGCTCAGTGCGTGAGTGCCTCAGAAAAGGACTCCATTTTAGCTCAAATTACCTCTCAGATCCCATTCAAATGGCAGTCTGAGGCTGCACTGCAAGCTTTACTTGTTCCTGTCCATGCTCTTTCATCAGAACAGGTCAGTCCTTCAGAGCTTTAGGTCAAAACAGAAAGAGCATCAATGCAAACGACAACGGTCTTATACAGTTACACATGCAGCCAGGCCTCGGTGTCACTCCGTTCAGTCAATACATTGCAATGTGCTATCCCTCTTCAATCACATGGCAACAAAAGTGACACCAGAAACCTGAGGTGTTGGCAGATTATGCATGCCCTCCAAACAAATCCACCCAGTTGTAAATTAAACACAAGAGTGAGTGCAGCTCAGGCCCGGCTGTGGCAGCGACCAGGGTAATGGCAAGTCAATCACATCTACGGGATCAGGATAACAACAATCTGTGACTCTCCTCCATCAGCTACATATATACATACATACATATAGATATTTAAAGTTCAAATACCATTTAACAAAATTGTTTTAAAAAATTCTATGTATTCTTATAGCCCTAAATCACAACAGTATTTATTTAGGACTTCACACAACCGTTGAATTGGCCAACATCAGAGAATCAAACAGTTCCAACACATGCAATGATAAATAAACACATAGAGCCATTGGTCCATGGTGCAGAGACCAATGTCCATAAATGTCCATAAATGTTGTTGAATGTCGAGTGTCCTGCATCATCACCACTGTCCTGTGACCCTCCTGCATCTGCAAAGGTAAAAAAAAGACAATTTATATTCGAATAATCAGTCTGTTTATGCAATTAGTCGTAATCAGCAGGTGGAAACTCCAAGAACGCAGACTATTTCACACGCTGCTGAGAGATGCACAATCCTGACAGGCTCGACCCAATTGGGAAAGTTATTGCGCCTTAAAACGGCCTAAGACGGACCGCCCTGATTAGTGGAAAATTCACAGCATATTCGACAATGGGGGGTAAAAACAACTCGGGTGCTTTGGGGTGAAAGGGGCGTCGTTACAAATGGCACGTTGACTAAGGTCCAGCTCTATTTTAGCGAAACGCACGGGGCAGAGAGCCGAGCCACACAGGGCGAGGGTCGAGCCTGGTGCGGACCGCTGACCCCGCCACTATTATTACACTACAAGCTGCGCGTACAGACATAGCCCAGAATGTTGGTCTCGCTTGGATTAAGGTGCCACCTGCAACAAAAATCCTCATAAAATAAAATAAAATAAAATGAAGATTATTCAAGGACAAATTAAGAGATTAAGCGATTATTCGATTAAGTGTTGCAAGTATCACAAGTTATAGAACAGTATGAATGCGGAGGACAAAGCACAACATAAGATATGGGAACAATAGCTATAATAATTAAAATAAAACAAAATTTCTAACTCTAGCCTCAAAGGAAAAGTGTACAATCTCTATCTTGAATAAAATAACAATAACAAAGAGTATATCGTTTTAGATTTGGCAAAAAAAGGGGGCAAGTATAAAGTACAAATGCAAATGGATACATGGACACAGAAATACTTCCGTTCACGAGTTGATCCATATTTAGGCAAGGAAAGTTTTTTTGTATAGCACAATTCATACACAAGGTAATTGACAAGTGCTGAATAAAACAAGATAGCAATACAATCATGAATAATCACAGTATAAAAGAAAGAATCGAAAAATACAAAATCTCTGAGTTGTATGCAGCTGTACAGAACTGTTTTAACCTGGATTTAATTAAACATTGTCAGAGAAGAGGCCTGTCTCACATTTTCTGGAAGATTGCTCCAGATTTTAGCTGTAGCAGTGATCATTTGTTTCATTATAGAGGTTTTTTTTTTTATGTAAGCACGTTTACAAGTAGAGAGAGAAACAAGAGGGAAATCTTTTGGACGAAACTATTTTACTATTTTAAATTGGCAGCGGTTGTGTAATGAGGGGAAATGTGTTTTTAGCTGCAAATGCTCTCCACCTGTTTTTGTGGCACTTGTTCCTCTGGCTCATAAACGCAAGGAGAGACAGGCAGGTGCACCAGCCGAGGAGCCTAAACTTCTGCAGGGGCCCCAGATCTGCAGTCTCTAAAAGTCTCTCTCTGACGATGTGTTGCGCGGTTACGTTATTTGTTGTTTATGAAGAATGTGAGTCCATTAACATGTCAGAAATAGCAGTCTGTAGAACTCGGGGCAGCTGGAGAATGAATCTGCACAGTTGTGGAAAAAGTCACTGGACCTGACACCAGTTGATCTCAAACCCTAAACAAGGATTTAGAAAGATAAAGATTGTTTTAGTTTTTTTTTAAGTGGTGCATAAAAAAACCGCGCAACAGGTTTAACCTTTACGCACATGGATTACAGCACAAACACGTGATCAGTACAAAACAGACACACTTACATATTCTAAATGTTTACGTGAAAATGACTAATTATAAATCACAAACATTAGCTTATGATAGTAACCATATGGGCGTTGGATTGTCCACACACTATAGGAACGTGGGTTTTATGATGCGTTGTTGCAATAGTAATTAAATAGTAAGAAAAAATAGCCAGCAAAATAATCCTCATAATTTTTCATTTCAAAATCTGACTTATTTTTTGTTTATTCAAGCATTTTATTCATTTGCTGTTTTGGGCAAGAAACCTCTAAAATACTTCTTTTGGGTTTTTGTTCCAAAGTGACAGTGAAGGTATATAAGTTACGCGTATCTGATCTGAAATCAATTAATTAAACCTCAACCTCGTTTACAAGTTCATTTACGACCAGTCTTTAAAACAGAGACATTGCAACCGTTTTTTTCACATATTAGTGATCCATTCGAGTGGCTGCTGATGGGAACTGAGCTGCATTCAATTAGGCTTCCTCTCATTTGGCTGAGGCCTTAATTGCGCTCAGGGTGGTGTACTTGTTTGTGCTAAGCTCTAGTAGAGAGAAAGAAATACGAGGCGCTCTCTAAGAACAATCCCAATTCAAATGAGACTTATCTACGCCACACCGATCAGGCGGATTAGAAGTTATTAAAACCTATAAAGGGCTCGGCACCGGACCACAACAGCACATAGCCCTGAACTAAGGCGGCGATTGTAAATCTCCATCCGAGAAATAACAATTAGACACAAACTGTGTGTTTGTATCAACCCCATCTTTTATTATTCATGTTGTTGTTTTATTTTATTCTGCATTTTACCTGCCCACGTGGTAATAGCCCCAAAAGCTGTACGCCAGGGACATTCCTTGTCGGCGTGGATTATTATGATAATCATTATTATTAGTGTTATTATTATTATCATGATCATCATCATTATTATATTTATTATTATTATTATTATCATTTTTATTATTGTTGTTGTTTATGCTAATATAACACTTAACCCTCACTAAAACTACAATACATTAATGTGCATATAATGTGCAATTTGGTTGGATATGTTTTTGTTAGTCTTGCTCTCGGTGACCCTCCTGAACACAAAAGGGCAGCGAACTTCCAGGCACCAACAAAAGCGCAACAACAGAAAATCATACGGGTCCATCACACAGAGGCGCGCTTTCAGAGCCTGAAAGGCACAGGAAGCGCGAGGATTTGTTGATGACCCCTGCATGGCGACAGAGGCAGAGAAGGGGAGGGGGGCAGAGGGGGGCAGAGGGGGGCAGAGGAGACGGAGGACCGAGGAGGGAGAGGGAGGTGTGGGGGCATGGTGCATCTGCAGAGGTCCCACCGCCCTCTGATCTGAGAGCTCAGAGCCGGCACACATCACAGCGTCCATTCACAAATCCTCCAGCGCGTCACCTTTTGTAGTATTCCATATAGTGAGCGCTGCTGACGCGTAAAGACAATCCTGCCAAGGAAATACAGAGGCACACATGGTTACAGCAGAGGCTGCAGGACACATGCGCACAACGCACAGCGCTACTACTACAGCAGCAGGAGGAGGGCGCTGATGTATGGATGCGTGCGTAAAGAGGAGGGCTGCAAAAACTACTCCAGTGACTTAACCCTTTACTCCACGTAAATCTCTCACTTCACACAGTTATTAGGCCCATGTGCATTTGTAAAACACAAACAAGCTTCAACAAAGCTCAATCAGAACGTTTAAAATATATATAGACAATACATTTGATATTGATTTTATTTCATCCATCATTGATTATAAATATAAATAATAATAATGTTTGAAAAAAATGTGTGTTAGGAAAAAACAAAGGTTTATTCGTGTATTAGTGTGTGTGTGTGTGGGGGGGGGGGGGGGGTATGTGTGTGTGTCTCACACCTACACACACACACACACACACACACATATATGCATATATTTATATTTATATATATTTATACATAAAATACAACATAGAATAGATAACAGAGAGCGCTGACGTTGTTGGTGTCACTTCTCAGACTGAGGTTAAACAGCGTTAGTTCTCCATTGTCTGCTGCTTATTCGTGTTCAAAATCAAACCATCACAGAAATACTACACTTTCAGTCCATCAGCCACCGAGCAGTGTAAGTATTTATCCGAAACGTGAACAATTATGTTTCTAAAAAAAATCTATTTAGAATTAAAATGTTTGGGGCAGAGGCTCATAGAGAATATAAAAAACAACCTGCAGAAGTTTGAACTAACAAATTCTCCTGTATTTTCACACACACATAATAAACGAAGTAACCCAGAAATAATCAAGCAACACACACATTAATAGTTCATGCCTGCAGCTGTGTCATAGAGATGTGAGACACACAGTTTGGAAGCAAAGGATTAATTAAAAACAAGAAGCATATCAATGCGTAAAGCGTGCGTAAAACGCAGAACCTACTTATTTGGTGGACCTCTCCTTTGTGTCTTCCGCACTTTCTTCACACACAACAGTCTCATGGTCCGTGCAAACAGAGGCCCCTGAGGCTCTGAAGCCTCCCTCACACTGGCCTCGTAACTTTCTGAAGTTTTGACTTTGGCGCTATCCCCATCCACAGCACCGTCCACAAAACAGTTTGTTTGCATCACTGGTTCCATTTAAAGGGATACGGACCCAGTTGTAGTCGACTGCTGCGTCACGACAAGCTCAGGATCTACTTTCTACAATGTAGAAGCTGGAGGCATCAAGCTCCACCGGGTTCTACCCAGCAACAATGTTTCCATGGACAGGATTTAAAACAAGAATGTAATATTTGAAAATACATCAAACAATGATTATTGGAGATGGATGAAATACTTATGGAACTTCAGATAATCAGCACAACTTGATGTAGCCTCGACACAAGTTAAACACTGTGTCTGGATTGTTCTAATGACTTCTTTGAATGTCAATGTTAACGATAAAACACAGCCTGTTTTTTATTTTTTATTTTTGTAGAAATATGAGTTGGAACTCTCCATATAATGAAACTCTCCCTCAATAAGAAAGCCACACGCCGCTTTATTGGAGGCAAACATCAGTGTTGTTCGCAGAAGTCACACCGCTCCAAATGGAGTTGCACTTTAATAAACACGAATGAATTATGTGAAGTATGTGGAGCATGCAGCGGTTTTAAATGAGGCTGGTCCTTGTCTCTCGATCCAGGAGTTTTTCCTTTTACTCAGGCGAAGATGGGCGTTTGTGGACTGCTTTGGAGTTGGTGTCACATGGCATGGTTCCTCACATCCGATTGGTCCAAGGCACGTGTCTGGGAGGACCATAGGAAAACGTCACTCGTGGGGCTCGTACAGAAAATAAGCACAAAACTCCAGAGTGCGAGTATTAGAGCATCAGTTTAGGCGCATCTTTATTTACCCCTAGTTTAGTTTAGGTCTAGGCAACTATTCACTTTGACTAATTGGACGATGCGCAAATGGCACAAATTTTATCTTAAAAGGATCTAAGCCGAGACCAGCGACATAGGACCTAAAGTATGCTTTTCTCGGAGGACACGCAGGGGCTTTGCAAAGTGTCCAAGGCACTCGCTCTTCTCTGAGTTCCATTTTTATTTATTTAAACTTCGTAGTTTTCTTTTCTTTTTTTAACGCATTTTTTGCATCGGACCAAACGGCAAAGGGGTTAACCACATTAAAGTGAATTAGAATGGAAGAACACGAGAATGGCAACAGGGATGGAGAGAGGCAGGAGGAGAGGCAGGACTCGGCGGACGAGTCTAGAGCCATACTCCCGCTTCTGCACGCTCAGGCAGGCAACCAGCAGCCGCACCGTATCACCAACTTCTTCATCGACAACATCCTGCGGCCGGATTTCGGGCGTAAAAAAGAAACGGTTCCAAACCAAGAAGAAAGTGGCTTTGCGTCGCGAGAGAGCAACAACAGCCCCGCTGCTCCACAGACTGAGCCCGTGGGCAGCACGGTACCGGCGGAGGGCACGTCCACTCCACACGCTGCAAAGAAAGCCCCCGCACCCTCTGAGGAGCCGCTCAAGTCCCGCGGGGAGAGCGGGGACCAGTGCCTAAGCTCAGACTCGGACAGTTCGCAGGCCAGCTCCAACCCGACAGCAGCTAAGCCCATGCTGTGGCCCGCCTGGGTGTACTGCACCCGCTACTCGGATAGGCCTTCTTCAGGTGAGCCTCTCCCCTCTCTCCCCTCTCTCCCCTCTCTCCCCTCTCTCCCGCCTACAGTAGCACTGGAACACTGACCCCGTATGCCTTGACCGACTTCCGAGAGGACTCGGTCACTGTGCTACGGAAACTGTGAGCAGACTTTACGCAGCGCTGAAGCTTGTGAAGCGAATTGTATTATTTAAAATATATTCTACACTAGAACACAATAGCTTTATTAATGCAGTTATTAACATCTATGCATGTGTAAATATAGGCCTACATCTGACTTTTTAAATATAGTTGATTATAAATATATAGACTATAGAAAGCAGGCCTGCATCGATATAAACAGTGGCCATGCAAACGGCACGTTTAGTCCACAATAATAAATACAAATCATTGTTCAAGCACTTTCTGTATATCAAATAGATGATTATCTTTTAAATGTAGGCTACTAAGCATTATCCTGGTTTAGAGGAAATAAAAATAAATTAAAACATAGGCCTACCCACTCTAAATTAAATGCCAAGTGTATTTTGAAGCTCAGTTTGGCTCTGTGCTTATACATACTCACAGACACTGCAGCGATATGGAGTAACTTTTATAGTTTATTAATTTGGAACATGCCGAATATGCGAGCATAAATTAGACTGTTTATTTATTGTCATATAAGAGTTCGAAAAGTATTTTCTCAGTGCTACATAGTTGTGCATGTAAGTTATTGTCCAAATACTCGTCCCCAGAGCGTACTTACGAACGTGATGTTGTGGAGATTGTTTTTAAAGTGTAGTACAACTTGTTCTCATATATTATGTAATACAATGTGTGGCGTAGTCCACTACTATGAGTTGTAGCGCGGAGCTTATAGGCTGCGGCTCCACGCGGTTCCCTCGTGCGTAAAAGCTGCATGTGTTATCGCTCAGCGCACTTTATTTATCTGTGCCTTATACTCGAAATTGGATTCATAAAAACTAACAGAATTGTACCAAAATATGCCAAAGTATGTGTTGGATGTAGCAGCTGTAGCCCTCTCAAAGTCAGAGCACGTTGCCCATTGAGCAGCGTGACCCACAAAAAGAAGAATGAAAAGTAGAAACTTGAATGTATCCTGAAATCAACCCAAACAGAGAGCGCGCTTTCTCTGCGTTTCCAATGGCTTTATACTGGACTGAGACAGATGACGAGAGTGATGTAGGTTACAGCGTAAACAAGAGGGAGGGAGATTTGAGACACGCTGCTGTCGTTCACTCTTCCACATACACACTCGTGTGCGTGAGATAGGCCTACTCCAGCCACACATCTGCCTACACTATGCACTACATCGAGGTAAAATATACAAATAACTATGCTCATAATGCACACAATAAGAAGAGCATGTAAAATCCAAACTAAACTACACCAACTGAATTACAGGGCCTTTACGCATTACGCAAGTGGGTTTGGTGCGTAGTTTTAAAGTTATTTTGGCTCTTTATTAAGTCATCATCATTTCACTATATTTGATTTAAGTTTATTTTTCTTACTTTTATGATAATTAATGGGCTAATCCATATAATCTTTTATAGGGCCAAGATCTCGCAAACCAAAGAAGAAAACAACCAGCAAAGAAGACAAGCGACCACGGACGGCCTTCACAGCAGAGCAGCTGCAAAGACTCAAAACGGAGTTTCAGACAAATCGCTATCTGACTGAGCAGAGGCGGCAGAACCTGGCACAAGAGCTGGGCCTCAACGAGTCTCAGATCAAGATCTGGTTCCAAAACAAGAGGGCCAAAATCAAGAAGGCCACCGGCAGTAAGAACTCACTGGCCTTACACCTGATGGCACAGGGACTGTACAATCACGCCACTGTCACTAAGGACGACAAATCAGACAGCGACTGAACCCACTATGTCACAGCAGCCTCCAGACGAAAACATGCTATAGTAATCCTCTGACAGATTTATATAGAGCTTTCACATGTTATTTAATAACGCCACAGCAGAAATATCTATCATACTATCCCATACTCAGATCCACTATAGAAATAGTAGCTACTAACACAGAACAATAGACTGGACCAGGCAGCATTGTCCTCTATGGAATATTATAGTGCTTTTTCGTCCAACTTTAGGCGTTACCAAGCCTACAATGCAATAATTTCTCAAAATAAAGGGCCAGTGTATAAAGTATACCAGCATAAAATGTTTAAATAGAGAGATATTTCTGCAATACCACGTCTATAAAATATGTTGTATAAAGCTAAGTTTTCATTGTCCGTCTTGTCCCAGGAGGTCCCACTCTCTCACACAGGCCTATGTATGTTTTTCTAAAGCTTAGAGCTTACCCTAACCTTGATTGTCACTATATGCGCACTGGCGCTAGTTTTGACCTGCCAGTGACGTACGCGCACCAAGTCCAAAGAGAATCTTTCTGCTGCATCGAGGCTACTGTGAATGGAAACATTTCCTTTATTCCATGCTTGAGTTTTATTGTCTGATGTGATGAGAATCATTCGTTTCATTGTAAAGGCTAATTGGGCAAACAATGAATTTTGTACGTTTTATAAATTAATTAATTGCAAATATGTACAGGCTCCTGACGAAGAGGTTGCGCTTTTTCTAAAACGCCACTACAGCCAAATGCTCAGCAAGGCTTTGCTTCAGTGTCCATGCGTGTCTCATAAAAGACTGAACGTGTGTATTCATTTGTTATACTAGTGCATACACTATATTTTTGAAATATAGCAATATGAATCATGCTGTAGCTAAATGTAATGAAGGCCAGATAACGCTGCCTTTAAAGTCACACAAACAACTCTGTAGCATAAGGACAATGAAGAATATGTGCAGCACTATAGAAGTCTATGAATGCAGGTCATTGGAGGGTGTTGATACATTTTATTATTTACATTTTATTACATATCCATATCATAAAATAACACAAACCCGCCTGTGACTGTATAACAAATGTTTGGAAACTTAATGTTGTTTAAAGGACTTCATATGTGTATTTATATAGATTATATTGAGAAAAGATTTATCCAATGACCAGTGTTGCTTTAGAGTAGGTATCTGAGGTGTTTACACTGCTTGTTTATCTTGCAATAACTTCTTTTGTTTTCTTTTTGTGAATGAAAAATAGTTTATGGGGCCTTTGCATGAAAGCTGCAATTTGTTGTAAATGGGCAAAAAACTGTGTTTATACCCTCAAGTCTTTCTTAGTGAAAGTGTAATGAAGTGGAGACTGTATCCAACCAAAATGGGGACTTTTTTGCCTTTCAAACTGTTTTGTTGTGTATCTGAAAAAGGTGTGTGTGAATTAAATCCACCAAACTGAAACACACTTTGCCTTAAAGTTCAACAGAGAACTTTTTCTTAAACAGAACTGTGCCGAATCAGAGAAGCAGTATAGCCTACTTCAAATGCAGAGTATTCAACGCCTTTATGAAAACTGCATTATGAACTTACTCATCAGCGTAAATCTATCTATATATGAACATAAAATTACATCACAGAGTTGTAGAAATACATTGCTATTTTTATTTTATGTTTGAAGTATTCTTTGGTATAAAATGTACATAATTTGTATCATGTATTAAATTGTGTAATTAACTGCCTCCTGAGAACTGCAAAAGAAGAGTAAATAAACCATGAAGATTATACACAGAATCTTCTCCTATCTTTATTACACACACACACACACACACACACACACATACACACACCACAAGAAATTACACAATAACACACACAGGTATCCATTCACTTGCAATTGTGTTTTTCCACAGCACAAACTTGGCGTCAGGTCAGAAGTTAAGAGACATTTGCAGAAAAAAAACATCCAAAAATTATGCAATAGAGATCCTTGAACAACTCTCATGCATGTTTCATCCACAAAAGCTGATCTGCATTTCCATACTTGCACCGCTAGTCTTTGAACGGGCTGTCGAAGGGCCGGTGACTAGCATTGGAACGGATCGGGCTGCTCCCCGCACTGTCTTGTTGATGGTCAGTTTCTCTCAAAAGAGCTACACTTCTATCTCCGGCAGAATGGGAGTGAAGGAGGAGAGGAGGGAGGGAGGGAGCAGTGAAGGTCAAAGCCCCTCATGGCTGCAGGTGGCTGTTTCCCCCTCCCATCCTCCTGAGCCATTCTCCACACAGCTCCTTCACTGCTAAACACATGTGCACCTCTTTACTCCTGTTCAGCATCACCCCGTCCACTTCCTTTACTCACTGCTTATGCTCCGGCTGCTTATGCTCCGGCTGCTTATGCTCCGGCTGCTTGTGCTCCGGCTGCTTGTGCTCCGGCTGCTTATGCTCCGGCTGCTTGTGCTCCGGCTGCTTATGCTCCGGCTGCTTATGCTCCGGCTGCTTGTGCTCCAGCTGCTTGTGCTCCGGCTGCTTGTGCTCCGGCTGCTTGTGCTCCGGCTGCTTATGCACAGCTCTGTGTTGTGTTGCTGCAGCCACTCATTCCCTCTGTGCATTCAGAGACTTCATCCTAATATTACCCTGCTGCTCAAAATGCGCTACATCCTACGCCAAAGTTCAAATTGGGACAGCAGTTGCAGAGGGAGAGGAAGCAGCAGTCGATGTATTTATATATTTTCATCAGAAAAGTTTTAGGTGTTGGTTTGCAGTGAAATACTTATTATATGGGGTTGGGATTAGGGTTAGGGTTAGGGTCAGAGTCACTGATGACAAGAGATCATAGTAATTGAGTGAAATACTTACTGTAGATATAACTTATGGAGTTGGGGTTAAGCTTACAGAGAACAAGAGGTCATAGTAATTGTTTAAAAGTTGAAAAGGACGTACAGCATTGTTGCAGAGAACAAAAGTAAAATGGAGTTTGTGTGGGTCATAAAAGCATAGGACGGAGATGAAAATGGAAGTGGGTTGAGGGTGCATGAGGAAAAGTATCAATGTCTAGCACCAAACACAAAAGAGCCCCATCCTGCTATGACCTCTCCAACCATCTCCCCTCCCCTACTGTGTCATTTACTCACAGTTTCTAAATGCTTCCTATGGACGCGGAGGAATCTGCTCCGAGGTGCCTGGCCTTTGTGGCGGAAACATAATTAAAGTGGTGAAAGATGTAAAAGGTGAAGAATGGGGATGACATCAGGCCAATTTCACACTTGGCACTTGAATGGTTAGGTCCAAGCCAGGACTCTTGCCTTGCAACACAGATCAAAGCCCACTGTCACTGCACCAGTGCAGGAAAAAGAGGCAAAAGGACACCTAACTATGCTAATCCCCAGGACGAATATATTTTAATCTTGTTAGAATACAAGTTAATGCCATGGCTCAGTGACTGAACGTTCAGGCGAGAATGAGAGGTGGACAGAACTACTTTTACCTTTTCTAGGAGGTTTCCCTGTCCGGCCCCGGATAAACATCCATAGTGTGAACAAACTGTCTTTTGGCCAAATGCAGCACATTATCAGCTGCCGTACTGTACAGCAGGCGGATCGCAGTCACAAGCCAATGAAAAGCAAGTGTTTTTCATTAAGTCTGCAGGGTGGAGAAGGCATGCAGCCCACTACTGTGTCGGTGACCCTGTCTGAAACCCCACTAGGGCCAACATGCAAAGGAAATGAGCATTTTGTGAGCTAGTTTGTCCTCTCTCACATTGAGCCCATCTCCTCAAAAGCACCTTGGTAACCCTTGATCTCTCATGTATGGAAGTCAGGGCACTGGGGCCTGCACAAGTTGACTGGGCAGACAATAGCCAGCGGATGCTTTTTGGAAAAGTCACACCCAGGCAACTCTCATTTCACACATGGCGTTTGAGGGACCCCTGAAAAAAGACGCAAAACTCTACAGCGAGGATTCTTTAAAAACTCTTCAGCAGGGGACGAAACACAAGTCTTTCATGAAAAACACTTACTACAGCTGCAGTTTGGTGTGGTATTTCTTATTCAACATACACTTAATCCATCTGGAGTTATTACTTTAGCCCGTTTGTGCATGTGGCCTAAAACATGTGCAAACGACAGACATTATCTCCTCGGCTGTTCAACTCTTCTTATCCTTGGAAAAAACCAAGAGTCATTAGAAAAATATTGGAAAGGCTTACCATTGTCCAAGTGCTGTTTTAAAAAAAAAAAAGCCAGATCTATTTCAGCGCCATACAAATAAAGTTCCATCCTTCTTGAGCAAATTCTTTCAAAATTACTGCCAAAACATGTTGAAGATTGTAGCGGAGGAATACAACTTTTTGGACATTTTTTTAAAAACGGAGAAATCTGATTTAGCAAAGAAACCCTTGAAATGTCTTGGAACTTTTGGAAAATACATTTTAAACAACGAAAACTACTTTTACCATCAGAGTTCACAACATATTTTTAACCCTATCCCAATAATCCCAATAATGACAATAATCAGACCATACTTTGGTAAGAGATACAGAGATAAGAGATTCGACTGGAATAGTGTAAAACCAATCAAACATTTATCTTTACATTATTTATGATCAGTTTAGATTTATTTTCTACAGTCCAGTTTTACGTCCACCTCTACTTTAAACCATTTACAATCTAATTCAAAAATGTTCACACACATTTTTTTATTTCTCACTATGGATTATGTTTCCCAGCTCTGTCCTCGGACTCGGCTTTATTCAGATTCAGATTCCATGGACATTTTAATACCCTCTGTGTTCTATCCCAAATTCCACTCTAGAAAAACAAAAAATATATATTCATATGAAAGTGTTTGTGTAAAAGTGTATAATTCCAGCCTTTAAAAATAGGACAAAATATGACATTATTTTAATATTTATAGAATGTGCAACAAATGTCAAAGTAACTTATTTATCTATTGTTTAGTGGGTTCGGATCTGCTGGATCGGCTGAATTCCTTCTGCTGTCCCAAAGTTTCACAAAGGTTTCTAGTGGCACGGGAAACTGGAGCACCCGGAGGAAACCTACGCAGACACGGGTATAAACTCCAAAGGCGGACTCTGCAAGGAATCGAACCCAAGACCTTCTGTAAACGTTGCGTCGCCGTCCTACTGGACACAGGACACAAACGTCACATCGGTCGAGCCACTTTTATTTTTTATGCTTTTGCAGACGGCAAATAAAAAATAGTACGACACTGCGAGTTACACGTGACGGTTTGATTCCACCTCCACACAGGGCCTTTCTGTGTGGAGTTTGCATGTTCTCCCCGTGTCTGCGTAGGCTTCCTCCGTGTGCTCCGGAGCTACCACTAAAAACATGTACAATAGATAGTAGTAATAGTAGTAGTTTATTTAGTAGTCAATACGAACTTTAGATATTTTTCAAAGATATTATACATTTTACAATAAGAAAAAAATAAAAAATAAAAGGTGTATATTGAGCAGTTCAGGATGAATGAGTGTTTGTAAATGTCTCCATTGTGAGATCAATAAAGTTTATCTTGTCTTGTGAGGGTGACTGGGAAAACGGATAGAAATTAGCCCAAGGTACAAACTGCGGTTCATAAAATCTGCCCCGTCACAGACAAAAAACAAACCCAAACAGACACATAGATGTTAAATCCATCATGACGCTTTTTTACACTGAAAACCAACAAAGCTAAAGTTTTTCCACACACCTGACTTTGGCGGACACTCAATGTGAGACATTCAAAATAGTACAATGTTTGATAAATGAGCTGGAGGCAGAGTTGCTTTTTAGTATTGTTTAATGCACTAATACGGTATAATAATATAATAACACAAAATCAAATGGGGAAAAAATACAAGAAAGTGTTTGTCTGTCTGAATGAGTAAGTAAAAGTAAGAGTAGAATCCTCACGATGTGTTCTTGTGTGTCCTACGGCCCAGCGAGCTAGCAGTACCGCCCTCATTAGCATGTTTGATTCCACATTTCTGATCCAAATGAAGATGTCCATTGTACAGCATGCTGCTTTGTGGCCTTTTTCTGAGTTTGTAGTGCTTGTTGACACATGGCTAGACAGGGTCAAGGATACATGTGACTCACCTAAGGCCCCCTGTGGTCCCCTGGGAGCGGCCTGTCACTCAGGGCCCGCTTACGCATCAGAGCTGACAGAGCACAAAGTGAGAGCTCCATGCAGCCTCCACAGAAGCAGCATCATCACCAAACCCATCCTGAGCATGACATCTTCCTCTACGTCCGCCACAAGTCTGTGCACTGTAAAGAACCAGGGAAGACTCTCACATAGGATCCAATAATAACATTTCATTCACAATGAGAACCAGAGCCAAAAATAGTGAGTTTGGACATTTACCTTCAGCCCTCTGCTCTCCGCGGGGGACATTCTCCCAATAGAGTCCTCATCAACGTCCACCTGCACAAATAAATGATACACTTTATCTGAGAGGATTGTGAAGAGATTTGTTTGTAGGTATTTTCCGATACACTAACACAATTAGTAACATCAGTTGTGTGAGACAGCGCTGGGAAGATGATAAGTAATAATTTATTGTGGTTTCTCCGAATAATGCTCACTGTGCTCACTAATAGAAGTATACATTTATTTGGAAAAGGTTAAGGTGCACTTTATTTGTCCCCGAAAGAGATTATTTGACTAAAGTTTGAAAACACAAACGTTCACAACATGTGCATTCATTAAAAAGAGGTTCTATAATCAAAAAAACACACAACAACAAATCCAAGAGCAAACATGAGCTGGAGAGAAGGCGGCGGCGGAGTGGTTTGGACGCAGGCGCAGACCTCACCTGTCTGGACTCCAGGGCTTCACTTTGTGCTCACATGGACAAACACAAAATAATCAGATCAGTCGGAGTCTGGCTGCAAGGCCAGACCCGGCTCAGTCGACCATGTCGGGACTCTTGGTGGGCGTCTCCCGCTCCCCTCACTCATTTTGTTGTATCCAGCCATTTTAGCTGTTGAGTGGCAGAGCCGGGGCGGGGCTGATTGTGGCGGCCATGATGGTGGATTCACCCTCTCCTGAGGAACACTGCCAACATCAAAGCTCATTCAAATATTCTGCTCTGTTGTACTTCACACCCAGAAGGTGCTGCAGCAGAAATGTGAATATTATCAACATCTGGAGCAACTATTTCTATGAAACGAGTGACGTCACAAGAGCGTCATGGTGAAAATCACAAATAATTATAAATCAAGTCCCCAGTTTTAAAAAAGAACTCAAATTAACTGATAAACGCAAATGTATATCATTCTTTACTTAAAATGCAGGAATACAACCTCCACGAAAGTGATGAACGTTGTCTCCCTTTGACCCATGTATTCCACAGATACATCCATGACCAAAACAATCTCATTATCTTTGTTTATTATGTCAAACTGTTTTTAGTAATAATTGAGTCATGCTTTTTGTAACAAATTAATATGCTATACTTTCAGAAAAAAGGTACACTGACCAATGATGGGTCTAACTGACTTGTATTATTATTAATACAAATGATCCATATTTAGTCCCCAAATTTAACTGTTGATTAAATAATAGCACTCAAACTAACACTTCCCAATATTAGTTCTGGTGATTGGTTCATTTATTATATGTTCCAAAATCTCATGGAGCAGAATGGAGGTTTGGCCACACCTATGTTTCTCAACATCATGGAAGAAACGCTTCATCATCGTCAGCTTTGGTTCTCATCCAAATGAGAGTTTGCCATAATCAGATTAATGAGTGAAGTGGTGTTGGTCCTGCAGTCCTGAGGTCCAGCGCTCACACTGCGTCCCACCATCCCCCGGTTTGGTCCGGATATGTCACTGCAGCCAAGTGCAGAGTAAACAGGGCTGGCCTTTGGCCCTAGAGCCGGGATGCCTCTCCCCTTCACTGATCAAAGATGAGGATGCTCCATGCCAGGGCCTTGGTCAAAGGGGGGCAGGGATAGTTCTGTAATCTAGAGGTGTCCAGGCCCAATTGTCTTCTTTCACACCCCAAACGGACCCTTCCGGTGCTGCTGATTACACAGGGGAGGACAGCCTCTTTTCACAGGGGCACCCAGACAAAAGCCGTGCTTCCGTGCCCCTCGCCATCTGGTTCCAAATAACAGAATAGATTTCTGGAAAAAAGTACGGGCAGCGTTGACAATGAGACGGACAGTGTTTGAATAGATAGCATGGTTGGACAGATACGCAAATACACTGCAAAGCTTCATACATTTACGCAGATTGGAACTCAATCTTTATCAACAAACAAAGAACATGATGTGACAATATGTGGTCAGGAGCCTCCAGTGTCGCGCTGCCTACTCATGTGGAGAAGTATATTTGTATATAGATATATTAGATAGATATACTTAGTGATATATAACTATTGAGATAGATATACATCTATATAGGCGTGTGTATGTGTGTATAGTTGGTGTTTTGGATTCAGCTTTGCTAATGCTAATTTTATGCTCTACTATGCGTGGCCTGTTTTCTCTCTGTTAGGTCCACAAGGAAATTTAGCAAATAAACAACCTCATTAGTTGCAAAGGTGGTGCCCTTGATCTTGAATGGTTTTGTCAAGAGGAAGGTGAAGCACGTTGTAGAAAAGTTCAGCTGAGTATTACACTCAAGTGGCAAATACAACCATGAAAACTAATTTCAGTCAACAAAATGGCTTCTGAAACATCGGCCGGCTCCATTTCTTTTCCTTAAGTTGAACTGTTTGAAGTGTGACGTCTGATTGCTTTATCTAAGAGAGGAAGTTAGTGTGGTACAATGTGACAGCTCGCTCTTCTTCCAGCTGTGAGCAGCAGCACTGTACAGCTCTCGTGTGTGCACATGTGAAGATCTTTGGACTTTATGGAAGCTACAACAGCGGTCAGTGCATAAGGAATGATGCCGCAGTTACTCAAGTGGTACTCAAGTAGTATTTACGAGCCTTCTAGGTGGCATTGATATTGTTTCATTTTGAGGGAGAATGAACAAACCCGATCAGAAATCAGCAAATGAGCAGTGATCTATGTAACTGTTCGAACACCAGGAAAAAATATAACAGATAAATATAATTTTGGAACTTCTATGAGTTGGCGTGAGGCACAGATCCAATGTTGATGTCTGCTCGATAAAGCAGTCTTCTAAATTGGTCCATTAAGAAATACAATTCTCTGAACATTATCTGCACAGAAATTCATCAAAGTAAAAAACATGAAAAAATAATTCCATTTTTTTCCCCAGAAATTTCCGACATATATCATGGTTCACATCACAAAAGGAGAATCATTTTGAAATATTATGTCTATAATTCTATCCCAAAGAGTCGATGTTTAAATGTGTCTCAGCTGCTCCTCCTTCTTTGAGCTGAGTCTGATCAGCGCATTAGACAAACTCATCACTGCGCCTCGCAACCCTCACATTCACATGTTCTTACCTTTTTTCTTTCCTTTTCACTGCTGTGGTTTTTGTGAAACTGAGTGAATCAACTAAATATTAAAACCCTTGAGAGGGATTGTAAGACAGGCGTTTAACTGAAGCAAAAACATAAATCCCTATTGCTGACATGTTCCCTTTTTTATTTGTGTAAAAACAGATTTGCATCAACCATTTCTTCCTGGTTAGAGCTCAGTTAAATGTTAAAATCACATATTCGTCTTCAAGATTTAAGCAGTGATTTTCCACAAATTTAACTCATTCTTGATCTCAATCACCTCCAACAAACGTAGTCACACATTTTTAAAAACAAAACAACAACAAAAACATTTTTTTTAAATAACGTTAGGGCTGGGAACCTGCACAATATCCGGGCGCCAAGAGCCACCGCCAAAAAAAACCTGTAATCATTTTTTTCAACCAGGTATTTTCCCAGTGTCACCTTCACCTTCGCCTGTTTAACGGTAACCAACCATAAATACAATCAAGTCGAATTAAGTCTACAAAGTGGATCACTGAATGTATTCAACATAAATCCACAGTTGTTTGAAATAAATCACTTTCAGGAGGAAACAACAAAGTCACATAAGCTTAAACATAGATGCATATGGGACATTAAGGCACCTTTATCCAAATCCAAGTCAAAATTCTAAGTTTAATAATCTTAATAATAATATATTTTAGCACAATGGTGGGAAATATTTAAGCATCTATTTTCCAGAATACTTAAGAAGCTCGTCGAATAACCATTGTTTCCCACCACTGTGCTAAAAAATATAAAACCTTCTGTTATTTCATCAGAGCAGGTTTACAAAATGATAAAAGACTCTTCTATCATTTTTTAAAAGTTGTGTGTCTAAAGTGTTCATAGATGTTAAATGTTATTAAAAAGTTGGCGTGTCACTCCTGCTTGTACATGTCCTTCACACACTTTACTTAAAGGGGTCTGCTCTGGGTCTGCTCTGAGTCTGCTCTGGGTCTGCTCTGAGTCTGCTCTGGGTCTGCTCTGAGTCTGCTCTGGGTCTGCTCTGAGTCTGCTCTGAGTCTGCTCTGAGTCTGCTCTGAGTCTGCTCTGAGTCTGCTGGGGTTTCTTCTAACAATGGGGTAAGTGAAGTGAGTGTGACATACAGAGGGCAGGTGGTGCCAGTCAAGTGGATATACAAGCAGAATGCCAATCTGTAGTGTCTTCGCTTCATAATTAGGTATTTTTGAAAGAAATCCCCAAATTATGTCATCAAGTCATACCACATACTCATTATTCATCGCAGCAAACAAGCTGGAAACAACATCCAATCCTATAGAGACCTGCAAACGGCATTCCAGGGAGGGACTGAAGTCACTGTGTGAAACCAACAAGAACCAATGCAACACCTGGCATTTGCAGCTAAAGTGGGCTGCTGCACACTGCTGAACATGTTCAAAAACACTTTTAATTACACAAGGATGGGCTGTCCTGATGGCGAGAGTCTGGGACCACTGGCACAGGCACCAGGTAAAATGGCTCTTTGTTAATATGGCACTTTATGCATGATACTTATCATTCTCAGATGTATATGGGTTGCCATAGCAGTGTGCGGTGAGTAAATACAATCATTCCCTAAAGGGTAATTAGTTGAAAGTAAAAGGCAGTGATCACTTCAGCATGAAGATAAAAGGGCTATGAGCAAAACAAACTGGAAGTGGACAGCTCCCATTCACACCAAAATCAGATCAGAAAGGTCAGGAGTTAAGTCCTGCTAAGACTGTGCAGGGCAAACAGTGACCACTGAGCACTTTGTGGGATTGTTTAGGAACAGCCACATCTGAGCCACACAAACAAGAAAAATATCCATTTCACATTTGGTTTAACGCTTTCACACTTTGAGTCAATGACACCCAAAGAGAAGGCCTGTGGAAGACAAAACACTGCTCTTGGATAGGGATCATGTTAATGCCTATCAATTAGGATCAAAAAGGGATTAAGTGGTATGGTTGCAGCAGTGGGACGGGGGCCCATGCAAAGTCACTGAATACGAAGGGTCAGTCCCCTGACTTCATTAGACCTGACCTTTCCACACCATTGTGTGACAGGAGAGAGCCTGCAGAGGCTTTTTCTTCATCCATTTGACCAGGCTTATGGAGAGCCACATTTGAGACGGGCACAAAAGCTGTTAGTCATCAGCCAAATATGAAATATTCACTCTCCACGTCCAGGGAGACGTATTAGCTTACTGCAGCTGGGTAGGTGCATATTTACTAATCAACTCTGGCTCTATAAGGGACAGTGCTTTATCTTAAAGCAGACATTTTCTAATTAGTCATGGAGGCTCCCAGTGCTGTGATGTTTTTAGGCTGACCAGCTTAAACTTGGCCTTGCTTTATTCCTCCAAAAAAGGTCAAATGGCAAAAGGAGCGCAGGTACTCAGGTGTGTTCAAATAAGCTCCAATTAGGCAAAAATGCAAGCACAGCCTCCAGTCTCACATATCTGACTTTGAAGAACTTAAGAAAATCCGACTAAATGGGCACATTTGAATCTCACCAGTGTTTCACATTCACCAAACAAAGAAATGAGGACTATAGAGAGAAGGGACCGAGCATTGAATAAATACTGAGTCCATACTGACACCTGAAATGTCATACAATAACTAATAACTAGTGTTTTCCCCTGAATTATGTTGTGCACAAATAACAAGCTTTGCATTTATTACATTTTCATTCATTACTTGAACATTCTGAGGCTTTTGACAGTTCTGTCCATTTTGACAATGATTATAATTTGTTTTGCTAATTTTTTTCAATTTCATCTTCCAGAAACTCTGATAATCATTCCAAGGTCCTCAAACCTCAGGTTGGGACACAGTGTTCTACACAGTAACACTAAACTGTGTATAAAGACCATCCTTGTTTTTGAAGTGAAATAAACTAAGGTTCTCCATAAGTCACTCATTTTCAACAAAATTATTTCTATTTGCTCAATGCCAACATTATGGAGAGATGTGATTATTTAGCCGTATTTATATTACTCTCTCTAAATTTATTCTGAAAGTGTGTAAGAAATGTATATAAATGTATTTTATGTCAAATCTGGTTTCACTGTAAATGGGTCAAGTCTCTAATAGTTGGACACAAATACTCATAGAGCCTGAAACAGAGCGCTGTTTACTGCAAAGCAGAATATCAGTGATATAAATATTCACTTTCACAGTAAAAATAAACACAGAGACATTTTTAGGAGTTCTTTGTTTGCTCGTCTCGAGCTGAAGAAGTTTGAGTCCAGGGCCTGGACTGTCCCGGAGTCACAGAGCTGCTGGACTGTGACGTCGGCTCCAGACCACAGAAACATTACAGGAAACTGAAACAAGGGTCAGGAGACGGAGGTTCGCAACAAAATCATGCAATAAAAACTTCAATTGTACCATTTTTCTCAAAAACACATATTTGGGTTAAATTAAACTTCTTGCACAGAACATGTCCCACCTTCTGACCCTCTCTGTCGACCATAAACTTTAAATTACTGGAATTATTTTTTATGAAACATTTTGGATTCGGAGAAAAGGACCTTGTGTTGAAGGCAACACACCTGTTTCTCTTTTCCAAAATATGTTTCAATGTGAGAAAAATTACTAATTATAAAGTTGAATAGATGTTCAGCAGTTTATTTGTGACGCCCGAAAACTGAAAATGACCAAAACTACGTAAAAATAAACGGTAATTTATTTTTTATGTCTAACTCAGAATTGTTCCATTTTGCGTATATTACCTAAATATGAATATAAAAAAAACTAAAAATACATTTGGCAAACGATTGGAGATAATTAAAAACATTATTAATGTTTTTGCGTCGTCCAAGAAAACAAAATTATAATTATAATTATTGAGTTGTTGCTTCTTTCTGGATTTTAAAACAACATTTTTTGATAAAAAAAATTATGGCAACATAAAATAAACATAAGGAAAATCTAACCTTAAAATAATATTTCAAATAATACACATTAAATAATTTAGGCTGCAAATAATATAAATATGAAACTAGATTTTTTACGACACTAAAATTGTGCTGTTTTTTGTGCAGCAAATGTGACGAAAGGCAACAAATTAGTTATTTAATCAACGTTTGCAATTATAATTTATCACTGCACCTTTTTAAACCATAATTAAACAAAAACATTTTCCATAAAGCCACAAGAATAATAATCACAATAAAATCCTCATGTCACAGATAAAAGAAGGACTGAACATATGAGCATGAGACTGTTTCAGACCTACATCCTGCTCTGTCAGGGCCTACATTCAAAATGGACGCCATCATAAGAGCCCTTTGTAAGAGGACCGTGAGTAATGAGTGATGGTTGTAGAGGACAGCTACACATGTGCAGTAGTGTGAGAAGACACATGGTCCTCTGCGCTGGGACAGAGACAGAGACAGAGACAGAGACAGACAGAGCAGGAGAGGTGAGCCCTGTCACTGCACCCACCGTAGGCGCACGTAACATCACAAACACAGCACCTGGGCACGGCCTTTCCTCAAATATGTTACAGCAGATTTATTTGAATAATAGAGCACAAATATCTACGTTTGAATGTAAGCCAGCAGAGAATTTGATATACGCCTGTGTTCTCCCGACGCTGTGATGATGCCAGACCATGTGACTGTGTGTGGAGACCAGCAGCCAATGAAAAATCAGGACAACCATTCGAGCCAGTCTTGCATCAGCATTTTCTAGCACAGCTAAGTGAAAGTTATGAGGTCCAATCCTATCACTTTCTTATGAAGAGATCACAAATCCGTGTTAATAAAAGATGAATGCTGCGATGAGTAAATGGCAGCAGTGAATGTGATATATTTTCAGAAGCTGGAGTAAAAAGAGACCTCTGTGTAAACCAACACGCTTTCCCTAAGGCGAAAATATTCAGCCACTGCAGTAAGTGAACGCATTCTTAGCCTTTCTCCACCCAACTTTAGAAAGGCTTAAGTGTTATGTAGGTGAAGTCAATGAGAACATACCATTTGAGAAGATGGTCTTGCAGAATTTACACGAACGCTGCCCTTACATGACGATTTCTGAAAGGAAATACAGGAAATATGAAAGTGGGTCAGAAAAAACACATTGATATTCAGTTTGAACGTGACTCTACACACTTGAGAATAACATGAACAATATTTAGTATTTGTTAATAAATATATAAATGCATTCGTTAATTTGTTCGTTATTCAACCTTATTTTCAGTTAAAATATTTCGACACGCCGGACTCAAGAAATATACTTTACCGTGCTGGGTACGTATAGAAAGATTCAAACAACGAACGCTAAAGTTTTAGGTAACTTTGAAATCAACCGTGTGCGGAAATTGAACAATTTGTTATTCCTATATTATACAACCATTAATCCATAATATCGAACAGTAAACTTTAGCCTCTTAAAATATTATCGAGCATAAACCAGTGGCTTGAAATCCATTGAATGAAAATGTTGAAAAGGTGGAAAGCATCTCGCACTAAGACGATAATGAAGAGGTCTGTTCAGGCTGGTCACAGATATGGCCAACAGATAAACATGACAGACTATAATGTCAAAGAGAGCTCGGAGCAAAGCTAATATGACCTCAGACCTGACAGCCAAAGTGGTGTTTACCAGCAGACTTCACGCTCCGTGTCAATCCACAATGCTGCACAAATAGTTTCAAACAGATTCCAATAATCAAATGAGAAAATAAACTGCAAGAAATCAATTGGCAGGAAAATTATTGATCAGAAAATATGTGCATTAAATTAAATTATTAAAATCGGTTATAACACTGGACATATTAATCCAAAATATCAAAATATATACAAAAATATATACAGTATGTGGTGCAACTCTGCCGAAGTATCGTTCAACATGAATATGGACAAAATAAAAAGTGTTGCTTTAAAGACAGGAGCTGTGATTTGTTCCAAATTTTTAAGTAAAAGAACAAACTTTATGAAAAATACAGATCATATAATCAGTGATAAATGCCCATAAAGATATTATTTTTAAATAATGGTACAGTCGACTCGTAAACATGAAAGCACCGTGATTACTGTATTTTATTATTACTTATTATTATAATTATTATAATTATTCTTGATTTGTGAAGCCCTTGCCTTGTGTAAATGTACTTTACAAATAAACTTGCATAATCTCATCTGGCCTCTCCTGTCAATCACACTACTTACTAAATCATTTATATAAGGATCATGTAAGTTAAAAGTTATTTTGTGAAAGGTTTTTGTACTTACTCAGCCCATTTGAAATGTAAATCTGATCCAGGTTTATCTGAGTTTTATGTAATATTTTATCTAAATTAATCACGGTATAATAAGCTCGGAAGAAAAAGGTTTTAAACAGAACCAAAAACAACATTAGATTAGATTATTTGTGTCGAACCTGCAGAACACATTATGACGTTATATTTACAAGCACAATGATTCGTTTTCGTCACAAAAAAAAAAAAAAGTCTTTTCTATGTTACTTTAATTAGACTGACTGGTCTGGGCGAGTCATAAAAGCTCTTTACTCTGCACCTGATTTGTCGAAAGTAACTTACGTTAAGTTACTAACGTCATTCAATTGTTTTAACAAAAATAACAATGGATGTTTTTGGGAGGGGGAGAGCCTGTAATATTTCAGCAGCCATCTTGGCCGATATGGGATTATGGGAATATGGGAAAAGTTAGAAAAAGAAAATTTCCAAAGTGCAGTTTTAAGACCATTATTCTCTGTGCTCTCTTTTGCACTTTACTCATAACTGAGCTGACAACAGTTTACCAGTTTACTATACTTTAAAGGTTTTTTGGAACTAATTAAAAAGTTGGAAAAGATTCTTTGCTCCAGGCAGATACACAAGCAACATATGTTCAACAAAACTTAAATATTCATATATTTAGTCATCAATTATATAAATGATGGCAATTAGGAGTATTAATTTGATATTACGTTTGAATGTAATGCTTCATGTTAACACTGCAATGTTTTACTGTTTCAAAATATGAACCAACAAAGAAATTATACCACAAAGAGGCCCTTCCAAACGTGTCTGAGTTATTCATAAACTGACCTGTCTCTGCTTGTCCTTGACATTAAACATGTCTTCGTATTGGACACCCGGGAACTGTCTGGGAATGAAAAATCAAAGGTGATAAATACTTTCTCTCCAGACTTTAGTTGGCCATAAATCCCATGACAGGCCCAATAGTAACCAAAGCCATCACATCGCACTATGACCACACTACAGCCGCTAAAAACCAAAACAAAAGCCCGCAGAGCATCGTGGGACGGGTCAGGAGCCAATGAGAACCTCGCACTCAGCGCGTGCGTTCATCAACAAAGCTCACGTGAGTCTACACAGGTACGTCACCTGCGTCACCTGCGCGTCCTCCTCATGATGATGGAGACTCCAAAACAAATGTGGCCCATGCGCGCATCCATCTACGTGAGGCTTTGTCACGCAGACAGTGGCACGGGTGGAAGTTTGTGGAAACAAGTATCAAACATGAAGCCAAAGGACTCGTCTACACATGTTTAAGGTTCAACATAAGAGCGATGGAGGCGTGTGCTAGCTGACACAGGGCTACATTACACAACTCTCACCTACCTGAGCATAACGAGCTGTCTGCAGGCTGCACAAGAAAAAAACTTTCATCATTCAGGAAAGCTCGGAAATATGATGTCTTGAACCCGTAGCTCCAAAGCGACAGCAGCACAGAGGATGGACATATCTGCTTTATCGTAGGCGTTGTTCAAACGGAGCAACTGCATGTTTTAGTCCATCTCCAATTTTGTATGAATTTCAGACAGACTCCAGACAGTCTCCAAACGGTTACGTGCTTGCTTGCCTTGCGCGTGCACGGAGGATGGCGCGAGAAACAGTGAGAGTTTCAAGATTGACAAAGCAATCAGCCAATGGGAAAGCAGACGGAGGCTGAGCTCTGTAGAGAATGGTGCAGAGGAGAAACCCCGCCCACCCTCCACTGCAGACGACTATTGACGGTGCCCTGAATAACACCGTCTGGATGTGGGTCACTGACTCCAAGTTATTCTGGAAAAGCAGAAAGTCCCATTATCACATTTTGGGAATTAAAGGCAGCCATTTCCGTTTTTATTCAACATGCAGCATGTACATACATGTACATACAAGTATATACATGTACATACAAGTATATACATGTACATACATGTATATACATGTACATACATGTACATGACATGTATCTAATTTGATAAAGATCCCTGTAGCAAAATGTTCATTTGAACTTTGTTATATTGCTAATATATAATCCCATTTCAAGTTACTCTCATATGATATGAATATGTATAATAAAAGTTGTAATAAAATAGCATCATCCAAAATAACACATTTTTTGAAAATATAATTTAACTCGGTTACTACATCTTCAAAATCACTCTTCATGATTGTATGGATGACTTAAAAAATGTGGCTGTTACTTGAGAAAGTATAAGATGAATTGTTAGCTGATGTAAATAATCATGAATAATGAATAATCTGGTGTTTTTCCTACAATAATCATCTAAAATAAAACCCTGACATCCCTGTGCTCAAGTTACTTTATACAAGTCTAGACAATGTGTACAGAAGAGTCTGGTGTAAAGAAACCTCCATCCGCAGGCTGGAAAATAAGTCTTGTCTCTTTCAGCTTTGCACCCTTTAATTTGTATTGTTATGGAAAACCGCTGGATCTGGATAGGGCACAGAATCATTGAGGTCACCATAATGGAGTGTGACAGCTTCTCTATTCACATCTATTTGGAGCTAAAATTTAAATTCCTGGGAAAGTGATTTTTGTCTGCATAATATTGTCGTGTCATTGTGCATGCCGCGAGTGTGCAGAAGTAAAACATAAGCATAGCAACATAAAATGATTTGGATACATGTGCAAAAGTAGCAGTAACTTTATGTTTTTGAGCAGAATTTCAATTTTCCAACGCCTGGTGGAGCATATCGGTCCACTTGAGTATTCACATATTGACCTTATGATCTGACAAAATAGTTTCTTCCTCACTGCGGGATCCTGTAATGAGCCACTACAATGAGGCTTCACATGTCTGCTCACGGCCTTTGGTGTCCCCCGAGGCTTTTGTTTATGTTTGTCGGTCCAGAAGCTAATCCCAGACTTCAGCAGTTCATCGATAAAGGTGGAGGACAAAAAACAAATAAACAAATAATAACACAAAACTACACAAACACATAATAAATCAATTCAAATTTCAATTCAATGTATTTCTGTATAGCCCTAAATCACAGCAGTAGATGTCTCGGAGGACTTTACAAAGCAATTTGTTGTCAATTCGCCAACACAGATCAGAAAATCAAACAGTCCAGACACAGGGAGGGATAAAAAACACATGATTTTGTGATAAATTATGATTTTAGTGCCTTGTGTGATTGTTTTTATCTTGTTTTGTTCAATCCTATGAGTTGCCGTGTGTATGAATTGTGCTACAGTATACAAATATACTTGCCTTGCCTTGGTCTAAGTGTCATGGGGTGAATGACCAATGTCCATAAATGTTGATAGATGTCCATAAATGTCGTTGAACGTCAGATGCCCTGGATCATCACCGCTCTCCTATAGACCATATTGCACCGGCTGTAGGAAAAACTCTAAAACCCCAGTAAGATAATAGTCCATCTCAATTAACAGTTATTATTGTAATGGATTTGTTGTTGTGTATGACCACGAGAACACGATTGTCTCCAGAGGTAGAGGCCTCGGAGCCCAGTCAGATGCCTCCTGGATGCCCCTCTGGATGGGGAGGTGTTCTGGGTACATCCCATTAGAACGAGGCCCTGGGAAAGAGCCTGGAAACACTGTCTGAGCTGGCCTGGGAACTCTTGGGGATCCGCCTGAATGAGCTAGACAAGAGGAAGTGTGCATGACGTGAAGAGGCAAATATAAATATGACCTAATCAATATTTGAGCATAAATGATGTAGAAATGTTCATACTGCACAAAATCAATGAAACATGTTGAGCTCATACCTCATTGAAGCTATTGCAAGAACTCGTCAGTATCAGATGAAAGACGATTGGGTATAATAATAATCGGTATGTTTCTGTTGAATCTGGTGTGTGCATGACGTGTGGTCAAACAGGCCAATGGCACAGAATGGCAGCCTCACTTCTATCAGTCTGCCTGGAGCAGAAGTATGATGTAGTAAAACATCATTGAATGTACAAACATGTGTTCATACCTGATGGCGAGCCTCTTTCTCATGTCCTGTAGATGCGTTTGGCTCTCTGCTCCTGGTCCAGATGGCTCCTCAGATGGTGCTTCCACAACTCACTTGGAATGAGAATAAAATGGTTAGGGTCAGTATTTTTATGTTCTGCTTTAAATTAGACCAAAACAAGATTTCCAATGGGACAAGAAGTCCCATTGGAAATCTTGTTTTATTAATATACTTAAAGAATGAAAAATAAAATTATACTATTATAAGTCAAGTTTTACCTCCTTCAAGTAAAATTATTTATTTATTTAATTGTTAATGTAGCCTGCAGGGTGGAGTGTCATAAAGGATTGAGAGTATGTTTTTTATTTGGGGTATTTAAGGAAAGATCCTTGAGATGCAACATCCAATTTCAAAGAGGGTCCCAACAACAAACACAATACATGCAGTACAAAAAGTTAACATTACACAACATCCAATGACCCTTATCCTGATCCCATCCCTACAAAGATACACTCCCTGGGAGAAAATTCTGATTATTGCTCCAGATACAGTCCATATGTAAGAAAAAGAAAAAAAAACAAACAGGCATGACTATACATGTACTCATATGTAAAAAAAATTCTAAACTTTTCCCGTTATATAATTTTACAACCTAAGTCACGCAAGGATATTTACCCCAAAAAACACATAAATCAAGGTAAATAAAATATAATTCATCCAATGAGGATAAATAAACCAAAACTGACGTTGTGTTCTTAGGCAAGACACTTCACCCACATTGCCTAGAATGAGTGTGTGTGTGTGTGTGTGTGAATGGCTGGTGGTGGGAGGGGCCAGTGGCACATACTGGTTGCCTTGCTTCTGTCAGTGTGCCCCAGGGCAGCTGTAGAGTGCATAGAGTGAAAGAATAGTCACATGTGAAGTGTCTTTGAGTGTCCAAAAAGCTGCTGCATAAAACAACTGCATTATTATAACACAGTAATGAGGAAAAAATAACACAACTACTGACAAAAGCAAGGAGTTTTAAATGATCTATGGCGGTGTATATACATGATCATGGCATAGAACCAGCAACCCCACACATATTACAACTGTGTTCCTTGTGCTTGATGGTTGCAGCAGCAGGGAGCAGGTCACACCAGAGGGGGCGCACTTTCAGCAGGCTTCCCTCATCTCTGCCATGTCCGTGCCTCTGTGTCAGTGGATGGTCGTTGTTATTGTCGCGCAGAGGCAGCTTTTCGGTTCAGATAGATGCATCATGTCAAATTATTAAGCATTAGAATTCATTTTCCAAAGTTATAGTCGGCCCCACGTGAGATTTGCATCGCACCATGTCAATCAACGACACAGGTAAGAGAAGTGCGCCAAGGTTTAACGCGGTGGTGGCTAGGCTAACAAGCTAACACCCAGTCACTGTTCTCTCTGATAGTGATGGGCAGCGAGGCCTTAGCTTCAGAAGATGGGACATTTTGATAAAGAAACCTATTTGAAAACATACCGAAAATGTTGTTTTATTGAATTATTGTGGCTGCGGTAATGCAGGTTTGTCGTGGTCTCCCTGTTAAGGCCCGTGTGCTAATGCTAATGCTAACAGGACAGCTGTGGTGTTTACATGGAGCTGTCTGTCTGATGCTGTGTGTGCGCTGTTGCTTTTGAGGATGTGTACATTCATCATATCTGATTGCCTAACCAATGTAAAGTGTGCGGGCTGTAGGTTTTGTTTAGTCTCATAGTTATAACCATAGACTGTAAATGTTAAAACCCATAGACTAATGTGAATGATAACACTACAGCGGCCAGCCCCTGCCAGAACATCATCTCATCTCAAATCCAGGTTAAAGACTGTTCTGTTTGCCTGTGCATATAACTGAAGGATTTTATCTCCATTTTTAATGCACTGCTGTCATTTATTTATTTTTTTAAATTTCTTGTGTAATTTTGAAAGTTTTAATGGTTTTATTCTTTTGTGTGATTTTAATGTTTTAATTGTGTTTTAATCTTTTGTGTGATTTTAATGTTTTAATTGTGATTCTGGTGTTTGTTTTATGTGATGATTTGTGATGTGGACTGTGAAGCGCTTTGTGTTGCCCTGTGTATGAAAGGCGCTCTACAAATAAACTTTGATTGATTGATCTCTCATACATTCGCTATTTCGCACATATTACGCACATAGATGTACATATTTGTATGACCTCATATAAAAATGATTTATCACCAGATGGTTTTTTTTTTACATTAGCGCTAACAAAGAGCAATAGTGTCCAAACGATGTATATCTTTTAACCTTTTAACATGTGGCGGGTACATTTCTATATTGTGAGATCAATAAAGTTGATCTTGTCTTGTCTTCTAAGGGCTCCAATAAGTTAATCATACATATTGTCATATTTTGTTATTTGCACGTTCATGGAAATACATAACATTTGTTTAGGCAAGGCAAGGCAAGGCAAGTTTATTTATATAGCACAATTCATACACAAGGCAATTCAAAGTGCTGAACAAAACAAGATAGCATTAAAATCATAAATTATCACAGAACATTAAAAAGAAAGATAAAAATATAAAATCCCTCAGTTGTATGCACAGCTAAACAGAACCGTCTTTAACCTGGTTTTAAACATTGTCAGAGAGGAGGCCTGTCTCACATCTTCAGGAAGACTGTTCCAGATTTTAGCAGCATTAATCTGAAAAGCAGCCTCCCCATGTTTAGTTCTGACTCTGGGCACTAACAGGAGTCCAGTCCCTGTGCTCCTCAGAGTCCGGGCTGGTTCATATGGGACTAACATGTCACTAATATAGTTTGGTGCGAGGCCATGGAGAGACTTGTACACAAGCAGAGCTGTTTTAAAGTCTATTCTCTGAGCCACAGGAAGCCAGTGCAGAGACCTGAGGACCGGACTAATATGGTCGTACTTCCTGGTTCTAGTCAGGACTCGAGCTGCTGCATTTTGAATGTACTGCAGCTGTTTTACATCCTGTTTGGACAGACCTGTGAGCAGGCCATTGCAGTAGTCTAACCTACTGGAGACAAATGCATGGATAAGAATCTCCAAGTCTGCTTTAGACACTATGTTTTTGATCCTGGCAATGTTTTTTAGATGGTAAAAAGCTGCTGATGTTACTGATTTGATGTGGCTATTAAAATTTAAGTCTGAGTCCAGTATTACCCCAAGATTTCTGACCTTGTTTGAAGGTTTTAGGGAGAGAGACTGTAGGTGACAGATGACGCTCTCTCTTTGTTTCTGGGGACCAAAGACAATCATTTCAGTTTTGTCTGCGTTTAGCTGAAGGAAGTTGTTTTGCATCCACTCACTGATCTGTTGGATACAGTGAAGGAGTGAGTCCACTGGTCCATGTTCTCCTGCAGTCAGTGAGACATAGATCTGAGTGTCGTCTGCATAGTTATGATAGGAAACTTTGTTTCTGCGTATTAACTGACCTAATGGCAGCATGTAGAGATTGAACAGAAGAGGTCCCAGGATCGACCCCTGTGGGACTCCACAGGTCAGGGCCATATGATCTGAGACACAGTTTCCAATCTCCACAAAGTACTTCCTGTCTTCAAGGTAAGACCTAAACCAACTTAGGGCGGTGCCAGTGACGCCAACCCAGTCCTCTAGTCTCTGTAAGAGGATCTCATGGTCGACGGTGTCAAAGGCAGCACTTAGATCTAACAAGATTAAGATTGAGACTTTGCCTGCGTCAGTGTTCAGCCGGATATCGTTTGTAACCTTAACGAGAGCAGTCTCAGTGCTGTGGTGGGGTCTAAAGCCGGACTGAAACATATCAAATGAGTTGTTGATTATAAGAAATCTAGTAAGCTGTAGGTAGACAACTTTCTCAAGGACTTTCCCCATAAATGGCAGATTTGAGATGGGACGATAGTTGTTAAGTACAGTGGCATCCAGACTGCTCTTTTTTAGCAGGGGCCTGATGACTGCAGTTTTCAGGGCCTTTGGGAATATTCCAGAATGAAGGGACATGTTTACTATCTGTGTGAGTGAAGGTAACAGACTGCTCAGAAGTTTAATATAGACATACAACTTGTATGCTTTTCCTACTATAATGTAATTTAATAAAACCTATGAAACACTGCTTCAGTGGTAGAGAACATCAGGAACCAGTCTTTATTGGACATTGAATCTGATAATAACAGAGAAATCCACATTTAAAGTTTAGACACAAAAGGCAACATGTTTAAAAAGTCATGTTGACTAAGGAATGTAAATATTGTAAATACTTATGATTGTTACATTTCTGTTAAAAAATTTCTATAACATGTTTTGTACAATGTTTACCTTTTATTACATGTATGTATTTCAAACGTGTTCATGCATTACTGCTTAAAATTAATTGTAATTAATTAAAGGATTTGGAATGTTGTTCCTCTGGAATTACCGGTTTAATTGTCAACGATTACAACTAGGGATGTAAAAAACTATGAATTTTCATGACCGACCACCGAGCCTCATTAACCGGTTGAAACCGGTTAACCGCGTAGTTTAAAATAGTCCACGTTCTTTGAAATAACAGCCATTTCGAGCCACGTACTTTTCATAAGTGCAGCTCTGCGTTCTACTAGATCAGAGCTGAGACAGCGGCGCCCAAACCCGCAACAGCTCCGGCACCTTTGCACACAGAGAACTGCTTTTTTAATCTTCCCATTCTGCTGAGCTGCGGGTTAATACCAAAACTTTCTAGCAGCAAACGACGGCTCGTTCACATGGTCAGAGCAGCGAGTGACGCGTCTCACAGGTCTTCACTAAAGTTTAAATACAAGTGATGTGCAGTGGAGCTGATCCCGAGGACCATAAACACAAACATGTTCCATGTGGTTTGACTGGAGCCGTGTATTTGCGCGAATCCTTTGGGCTCCATGACACAGAGGAGCGCGACAGACCGGTATGTGTGTGTGTGTGTGTGTGTGTATGTATGTGTGTGTGTGTGTATGTATATGTGTGTGTGTGTAAATGTAAGCTCCAATGTAGTTCTGACCCGCGCCAGTGTGCAACTTTGACGGTAACAGAGGGGAGAGATGATGCGTGTGGATGTTACGTATGGAGAGGGGGAAAGTGTGTGTGTGTGTATGTGCGCGTGTGTGCGCGTGTGCGTGTGTGTATGTGCGCGCATGTGTGCATATGTGGCTCGTGCGGCGTGAGAGTCGTCCCGGAGTTTATAATACATTGGCGCACACAGATAGATACAGACCCGCTCGTCACACCGTGCAAATAGGGCTTAAAATAGCGTTATTAAGAGACCTCCCCTCTCCCCTTTTTCTCTTTTTTAACCGACAGCTTTGACCGGTTAACGCTGTGACGGTCAACCACCGGTTAAACGGTCGCCGATTTACATCCCTAATTACAACCCAAACCATTGTTACCAGGATCCTTGCATTTAAAACTTCTGTAACTGGTGAAATGTTGGGACTCACGCCCTTGAGAGTGTACAGAGCCACATGTCAGTGGATAAGGGAACAACAAAGTTATCCACAATAATTACAGAATGTTGACATAATGATGTGTTTAAGTGCCTACTCTAGTTTAAACCCATTGGATCTGTATCACCGTCTGGATCCAAGAATTCTTAGGAATAAAACTGCCTATTGGCGGAGGTTTACGATCTACGAGTGCCTTTCTGGTTTAAGGGCTGAATTAAAAAAACTGCTTTCAGTCAAATGAGTGTTTTGGATTACAAAAAAAAAATTGGTTTACAACATAAAATTGACACAAAGAAAGCATAAATTATGCCACTCATCAGTGTTATATGTTTGGTTGTGTCATAGAACGTTCTTGTCTGTACATGGCTGAAAAATATTACTAATGACTCATTACTACATTCCTTATTTATTTGTTCATCACCATTCAAAAATTGTTTTTTTTCTCCACAGACTTTGACTTTGGGTATGACAAGCCAGGTTCTGAGCGCTCACGCAGGAGAAGAGGCGAAGATGACGATATTGAAAGGTTTGTCTTTAGTAGACCTTTTATAGCTTATAATCTTTGGAAAATAACAACTTTGATAACATAACTTTTATGTTGGGCTTTTCTAGACTCTCAAAGACTCTAATTTCTCCAGTGATTGGTTCGATCATTGTGGTGACTAAGTTAGTCCGTTATAGTCGTATCTGAAAACTAAGGTTTTGGAAAACTCAATTTGAAGATTTGCCTTTTCTCAGCTTTCCTGTTTGTGTGTGGATATGAAAACTTCATTGAAAGCGTCTTAAGTCAAAACACAGCATGCAGAGGCACAGGGTTGCTGCTGTTGCTTTCTGAGGGTTTTCAGCAAATAAAGGGACATCTCAGCTCTGTGACATCTCTGCTCTGTGACATCTCTGCTCTGTGACATCTCTGCTCTGTGACCACACAAGTAATGGGAGCAGAGGGAGCAGCAGCGATTGGTGACAGTCTCACTATTCCTCTCCAGGGTCTCACTTCTTCATGATTTACCTACAATTTCTAAATCCGCTGAAAGACAGGAAAACGTTGCTTGTCTTATGTTAAATGGCTTTTTGGATTTTGTACGAGTGTAAATGTAATCGGTTTTCTTCAAGTATCAGGGCTAGAAACTCAAAATAAAACAATCTCAATCAGAGAGGAAGTCTAACCCTATTTTTTTGCTTTGGTCCAGTATGTTCAATGCAGTCTTACTCTCACACTCACTAGTGTGACATCACAGAAACAGCAACTACCAAGAGCTTTTTTGTTATTAATTTGGTTCCAAATGTGAAAATTTTGCAACAATCTCCTTATATATCTGTGTTCTATATATTGTAATACATATTTTATTGCCAGATACAAGGCAGTGTACACACAAGCAACCATGAAAGCAAAAGCCTCGGTTCTGAGTTTGGGAGGGGGGTAGATGGACACAATCAGAGGAACATTGTACGGCATTAGAGGGTTGAGGTTAACCATTAGCACCGTGGAAAGCATGACGCCATTAAAAGAGTTTATGGCTGTAAGCCCTTGACTAAGCCCTTGTGCTATCCTCGGGTCAAAATGACCCACCACAGTGATTATACAAAACATATAAATACAGTGCCTTGTGAAAGTATTCGGCCCCCTTGAACCTTTCGACATTTCGCCACATTTCAGGCTTCAAACATAAAGATATAAAAAAAAATATTTTTTGTCATGAATCAGCAACAAGTGGGACACAATCGTGAAGTGGAACAAAATTTATTGGATAATTTAAACTTTTTTAACAAATAAAAAACTGAAAAGTGGGGCGTGCAATATTATTCGGCCCCTTTACTTTCAGTGCAGCAAACTCAGTCCAGAAGTTCAGTGAGGATCTTTGAATGATCCAATGTTGTCCTAAATGACTGATGATGATAAATAGAATGCACCTGTGTGTAATCAAGTCTCCGTATAAATGCACCTGCTCTTTGATAGTCTCGAGTTCTGTTTAAAGCGCAGAGAGAACCATGAAGACAAAGGAACACACTAGTCAGGTCCGATATACTGTTGTGGAGAAGTTTAAAGCCGGATTTGGATAAAAAAAACATTTCCCAAGCTTTAAACATCTCAAGGAGCACTGTGCAAGCAATTATATTGAAATGGAAGGAGTATCAAGCCACTGCAAATCTACCAAGACCCGGCCGTCCCTCCAAACTTTCATCTCAAACAAGGAGAAGACTGATCAGAGATGCGGACAAGAGGCCCATGATCACTCTGGATGAACTGCAGATAACTACAGCTGAGGTGGGAGAGTCTGTCCATAGGACAACAATCAGTCGTGCACTGCACAAATCTGGCCTTTATGGAAGAGTGGCAAGAAGAAAGCCATTTCTCAAAGATATCCATAAAAAGTCGCGTTTAAAGTTTGCCACAAGCCACCTGGGAGACACACCAAACATGTGGAAGAAGGTGCTCTGGTCAGATGAAACCAAAATCAAACTTTTTGGCCACAATGCAAAACGATATGTTTAGCGTAAAAGCAACACAGCTCATCACCCTGAACACACCATCCCCACTGTCAAACATGGTGGTGGCAGCATCATGCTTTGGGCCTGCTTTTCTTCAGCAGGGACAGGGAAGATGGATGGAGCCAAACACAGGACCATTCTGGAAGAAAACCTGTTGGAGTCTGCAAAAGACCTGAGACTGGGACAGAGATTTATCTTCCAACAGGACAATGATCCAAAACATAAAGCCAAATCTACAATGGAATGGTTCACAAATAGACGTATCCAGGTGTTAGAATGGCCAAGTCAAAGTCCAGACCTGAATCCAATCGAGAATCTGTGGAAAGAGCTGAAGACTGCTGTTCACAAACGCTATCCATCCAACCTCACTGAGCTCCAGCTGTTTTGCAAGGAAGAATGGGAAAGAATTCCAGTCTCTTGATGTGTAAAACTGATAGACATACCCCAAGCGACTTGCAGCTGTAATTGCAGCAAAAGGTGGTGCTACAAAGTATTAGCGCAAGGGGGCCGAATAATATTGCACGCCCCACTTTTGAGTTTTTTATTTGTTAAAAAAGTTTAAATTATCTAATAAATTTCGTTCCACTTCACGATTGTGTCCCACTTGTTGTTGATTCTTGACAAAAAATTAAATTTTTATATCTTCATGTTTGAAGCCTGAAATGTGGCGAAATGTTGAAAGGTTCAAGGGGGCAGAATACTTTGCAAGGCACTATATATACTCAACAAAAACGTAATTTATTTTGCAGAAACTAAGGGGTTGGATATTAGTTCATAAATAAGGGTTTGACACTTAGTTCATCGAAGTGTCAAATACTTTCATACTTTAAACTTATGAGAGTAGACGCTCTATCTACATTTCCTGTAATTAATATTGGATGTGGATAAATGTGGCAAGTTTATGAATACTCTAACAAGGTGATTCTGTTGTAGTGATTTGGAGGAGGAATTGCTCGGAGACGATGGCTGGACGTCGAGTAAAAAGGTATGTGCAGAATACCTCCTCAGATGAATGATTCTTAACTCTAAATTGTAGGTAGGCAGAGAGTGTGAAAAATATGGTGAATTTAGTGCACAGTAGAAAGGTGGCAGGTGGCTCCTCCACGGGGCAAATGTTGATGTGGACCAGGGGGAAGTACACTGGACAAAAAAAGAGACCTGTCCAGATTGGCTTCACCACATGGGAATTATCCACACTGCTAATAGAAATCTATGATTAACTTTGATTCCCGATGCAGAAGGCACAATGCTTTGCATATACAAGTAACAGTGATGTCAAATGATTAGAATAATTATTGGAATTAATTGCATTAATGGCATAGTTAACTCACAATTGTTGCACATTTCTGTCTATTCTAAATATCCTATGATTTGGGCTGTGACCTCGAGATAATTGTGATTACTAATGGACTGGTCGTCCATAAATAATCACCAGTGAGCGCGACCACTTTTGTTTTCTGCAACGCCTGCTGTACCTTGCGTCCCCTACACAGAGCATGCATCTTTTGAAGCGTAAAGGCTCGCGCAGTGGCGTGCAAAATGTGAAAAACAAATGGCTCAAAACTAGCACTGCTCATCACCCTCAGTGCACCATCCCTAGTGTCAAAGGTGGTGGCAGCATCATGCTGTGGAGCTACTTTTTTTTTTTTTTTAGCAGGGGCAGGGATTGATTGGAAGTGGATAGAGCAAATTACTTGAGCAAGAAGCTCTCATACATTTCTTAAGCAGCTGCAGCATAGAGCGGAGCGGAGGAGGCAGTCTGAGTGTAGCCGAGTTTTGAGAAGCAGTCAACTTTATGCAAACATGGAGTAGACTACAGCTGTGAAGACATTGAGACGGGCACATGGAGGTAATTGGCCTAGACACAAAACTTGTTTCCTCTAACTTCCCGCAGAGGGCTGGCGACCACATAAGAGCGACTGTGGCTTTTAGTCAGAAACACTGCTGTGTGTTATTGATGAAGAGTAACACACTTCTGTTGCCAAAACGTGTACAATTGAAAACATTGTTTTTGTTACATGTTCAGCCATCGGAAATGTCCGACGAGGAGCTTAATGATGACCTTCTACAAAGTGACGACGAAGACCAAAATATCAGGTATTGTGTAATGATTGCAGTTTTCACCATGGTCTCAATTTAAATTGATTGTCAATGTTTAATTGTTAACATTACGGATTGGCGTGTATTTAAAAAAAAAAAATCTTACATTTTACATTTTGTGCATTGGGTCTTGAGTGAATACCTTGCTTCTTCTATTCAGATCCAAGTATGAGGTGTATTTTGTACACAGGTTTTGTTATGAGCATTACAAACTAAGTAATGATCATGATAAGGAAGAGTCACATTATGATAATTTTCTGTTTAAATGATCCGCTTGAGAAACAAAATATGAAACGTTAACAGAAATAATGCAAACTTCATGTCCATTATATTTTCTAGCAACAAAAAAATTCACATTTAACTTTTGGTCAGAAAAAGCCAACTATGATTTGAACATGGATCAGGGCACAGATAAAACATTTAAATGCAATGTTAAACCAGTATTACAAGGGGTATTGGAAATATATCAGTAAGACCTCCCTTGAATTAGAATCCAATCCCCCGCAACTTCATCAACACAGTATCTGGCGGAAGTTTTGGAGTGTTGGGAAATGTCAAGGGCTAAAGCCGTGTTCATGTAGAATGAGAATGTTCACTCCAACTTGTGAGTTTTGTACCTAATTTTAATTTGCGTGGTCCGGCTTTGACTGTCAGTGCCTCCTGCAGCTTGGCCACACCCTACGGCCAGCAGAAGGAAAAGGGCTACACAGACGACACAGAGATGGGATATGAGGAGGAAAACTACAACACTAACCAAGTGGACTACAGCGGAGAGCCAGCCGAGGAAGACGATGGCTACCAGGATGAAGTGCTAGACCTTGAAATCAACGAGCCTCTTGAGAGTGAATTTCAAGTGAGTGCTCATCTTCATCTGCTGCTGCACACAAACGCATCCCCTTTCCCTTTCTGTCCATTTCCTTTGTATCCAATAGATAATGTCACCTCTCTTGTCTCGCTGAAGGGACAGGCAAGGATTGAAAATCTATTATGTCGAAGGGAGATGTAGGTTGGCATTTAGTGCTACAGGAGGATTATATTCATTATCACTCCCTGCCAGTTAATTTCTCCATCTTGCTGACAAAGTTTATGTTGACAGCTTGTTTGGCATGAAGTGTCGCCTCCACATCGCTGTGCCTTTTGTGACCTTGGGTCTCTATCACTACCAGAGTCAGAACCGCTTTATGTGGGTGATGTGCTGCCAATCGAAAGAGGTTAATGTGGGGGGCTATTATCTGCAGCTTTAGACTGGATCTGATAAAGTCTCGTGCAGGTGAAAAGATTATTGACCTTCCTGAGGACACACTTTACAGTTTTCTAATGATTGATGCGAGTTTCCTTTTATTTGTGCTTCTCTTCCCCTCAACCCGAGCCAAAAGGATCAGAGATAAGCACGAATCCATGTGCAAATGTCTGCTCTGGCCCTTTTACTGTGTTGCTGTTTGGCACCTGACGGGTATATTGGGCTGCCTCCGTTTCCCAAATAAAGTGAAGTGTTGAAAAAAAAAAAAGGTTCTTTTGACCTTCATGCACACACCACATTTAAACTACTGGACAGATTGTAAATAAAGGTGTTGATCTTATTCACATAAATAAGGTCACTGGGACCATGACCGGCATTGACATTTTCTCTGTTGGGTTTTCATCTAGTACAAATGAACAGTTTAAAGGATTAAGTGTGTGTCCCGCAGGATATCCAGCTTTTCTCTTCTGTATTCATATTCCTGCCCATAACAATGTTCAGGTACTCTCAGTTAACGTTTCTTTCATTTAACTAATGAATTACTTGAATTAAAATCCCAATCAATGCATCTGTTCCTAGTGTGAAGTGAATGTACACTGTGGCCACTAGTGAAAGGATGATCTGTGTGGAGTTAGTCAGTGATATTATCACCATCACTGAACCGAGAAGAAGTGTTTTTATCTCTTGCATTTCTGTATATCGTGTCAAACATTTACATCTCATTGAATTTCAAATGCTGTCAGGAATAGTAATGAAGCCTTTGCTCCCACTGTTATGGTAATTTGTGTATTGGGTCTTCATGGTGCCCCAAAAAATCATTCCTAGTGTAATGTTTGATTTTTGTAAATCCTTCAAAGTATTATAAAATACATTTACAGTTTCTTTTTAAAATTCATTTATAACTACTTTTCATTTATGAGATTTCGGGCCAGTCACTCAATTTGTGTTGAAAGGCTGGAAAGATGATTTGCTTGTTTGATTCAAGGTGGTTTATTTTAAATAATATTACTGTGTAATCTGTTTTAGAAGCCAAATTTATACATGCTTAAAATGCTCGATCCAAAGACTTGACTCACAATCTTTCATAAACATCTTACTCCTTTCCGATGGTTTGATTTCTTAGACCTGGTCCTACATTTGAGACATGTAGAACCATGTCATTAATGATGTCGTAATGTTTTGCAGTAATCGTAACATGTTTCTTAACATGTTTGAATCTCCTGCAGCGGCTGCATGTCACTTATTGCACTAAATGAGATTTCAATTCTTTTAAATATGCTTTCGTCTCATCGTCATCCTTTTGAGCTAATGTTATCATTTATTTTATTTGTCTTTATTCCTGAAGGATGACAAGTATACAATGTCATATAATGAGAAATCTATGGATCAGCCCCAGGAGAAAGTTTCAGAAGCAGAAGAGTTCGTAGAGGATGAAGTGTCTTCCACCGCCGAGAGCTCGCAGGTAATGACACATAAAAGCAACAAACTCTGTGAAGTTTGTTATCTTTGTTGCAGAGCGGCTGCCAACAGTCCCTCGAAAGTCTAAACCGCTGAAATGACTAATCACTGGTGTCCGCAGGTTGAAAGTGAAGCTTTTCTAGAAGAGTCTCGAGAGGAGTCTGAGGAGGAGGACGAGGAGAATGAGGAGTCGGGCCGTTTGAGGTTCAAGTCTGAGAGAAAAGACGGGGCAGTGGTGCGTTTAGCTGACGCCGGGAGAAAGCGCAGCAACATTCCTGAAACTCTGGGTACGACAATACGTCCACAACGGTCATCAAATCTGCTTCTGTTCCCTGGTCTTGTATTTACTCGCTTGTGATTGTCCAGAACTGTCAGAAAAGGCCAAAGCTGATCTGAAAGAGTTCGAAGAGCAAGAGGAGAAAAAAAGACAAAACCGCTATAACAGAGGGAGAGGAGGAAGAGGAGGCCGAGGAAGAGGGGGCATGCTGGGGTACGGCCCACAGGACATGAGGGGGAACAGAAGGCGAATGAATGAGCCCAGATATCCTTTCCTGGGCAACATGAACATGCAGGTAAGCACATTGGTCCACCAGGATGCGTTGCGTTCACATTTGTCGTATGAATTGCGTTGTTTGTGATGTCTGTATTTTGAGACTTTTGTTTCCCGCCTCCATCAGCACCAGGGTCCCAGAATGTCTCCGCATCAACAGCACCATCATATGCGCGCACGGCTATCTCCCTCCTTCTCAGATCTTGGGCGGCCGTTGGTCCAGCAGCCTCTTCAGCCACTGATGCCTTCACACATGACTCACTGCTCTCAGATGGAGCCACCACCTCGAATGATGAGCTCCCCCCCTCCTGGCTTTCCCCAGCACTCCCACCAACCGCAACCGCCACCTCCCCAGCCCAAAAACATCCACATTAACCCTCATTTCAGGGGCCCCACTACGTCTGTGTCAGGTAAATTCTCTTTCTAAAGCATTCACATGTTTTCAGAATGGGTAGGACTGTTTTTTTCCCTGAGTCTTGAATGGTCTGTCTGACTGTTCCCCTCCCCCTCTCATTGCAGTGCCCTTGATGCCTCCTGCTCAGAGCCAACCTAGACCTGCTGTGGGTCCTCCGAGGTTCCCTGTGAGTAGCAGCTGCTCCTCTACCCCCCTCACCTCACACCCGCTCCTCCTTCACACATTTAGCATCCTCTTATGAAAGGGCAATATCATCGGAGCAATTAGACGGCCCACCCAAGCCAAGTCCTGAAAGTACATTTCCAAACATTGATACGTGTCTGGCTGCACCACTGTAAATGTGTGATATGGGCTTTAGGCAATAGACTTGTGGAGGTCAGGGAAGCAGTGGCACCACTCTGTTAACAAGTTTCTATGGCTGGGCTGAGGCTTAGACTATCGAGCTTGGCACATAATAGAATTGTGAAAGCAGTGTATACTAGCCGTAAAATTCACTTTCCACAAGTTTGTGTCCCAGAAGGCGTGTAGTCCTTTTAAAATGTGAATTTAAGAAACATGCAGGTCTTCAGAGGTGGTGTGTGCTTCGGCTGCAGTTTTTCAAGCCAAAGTTTGATAGAAACTGTTTAAATTTACAAGAAAAACTCATTTTTTTTCTTTTCTTCGTGATAATGTCCAGACACGCTGCTTGTAAAGACGAACACAATCTTGGCAAGACATTAAATATGCTTTTAAACTCACACAGACGTCTGTGTTTATGAGTTGTTATTGTACTGGTTCATGCTCTGTATCATACCCATATCGTACCCATACCAGCAGACACGATTGCTCCTTGCACTAAGCTAATGAACAGCATAATGTCGCATTCCGCAGCTGTCAATCGTGTTTAGTGCGGTTGTCAAGGACACCATTTGAAATGCAGGTGACTTTCCAACCGGCAACATCCCATTTACCACTGGGCACCTGATTACTCGTGATTATCATACATTATCATCCCATCACAGTTAATTGTTAAAGGGACGGCCTAATGGGGGGTCATTGCCTGAGGTATATTGCATTGCATTTTACCAATGAAGCCTGCTTTTGAAATATTAATCTGTGTATATATTTTTTTTAATCAACTGAGAAGCCATTTCAATCGCGACTCGTATATCCATCTGCAATAAGCTATTTCCATTAATTACCGCTTGAATATCACATGTCGATAATGTATTTCACAGAGGTCTAATGCTCAAACAGACTTTTTAAATGCCTTTTGTCTGTGCCTTATTACTGGGTTGTCATTTGAATTGTGAATGCTGCCCTTGCCTCCGTTTGAGCCCGCAGCCTGTTTATGGAGGATTAGATGGCGGCTGAGCAGTGCTATTTGATGGGTATTAGACAGCAGAGCCCCATTGTGCCTACCTGTCCCTTTGACCTTTTAAAGCCGAATGACAGTGGCTTAATATCTATCCTGTGTCTGTCTAAGCTCTGTTGATTAACTTTCTATTAAGCAAGTTTTGATGCGCCTCTACCTTTTCTTAACACCTCCTCTGTCTAAATACCAGCACGCTGCAGTGGAATAAAGATGGATTAAGGCGTGATAGTATCTTAAGTAATTTACAATGGGCTTGGAGAAGGCAATTTGTGGATGTGGCACATGTTGAATAGTAGGTTAATTTTTCATCAGATGTTAAAATTTTAAGGTAATGCTTAAAGGGGATTTAAGTTCAGTGAAGGATTAGGATTTATCTAGTTTTCCTTGAAAGACTCATGCAGGCCCTTGCACCCAAAGAGAATAATACAATTCATGATGAAAAACACTCAAATCGACTATGAGATTTCCGACTATGCTCCAAATGATCCTGCCTCTTTTCAGTTTTGTATTTCTTTCACTTCATATTGGTATAGATGGCTACAACAGTCTTTTGATTGGTCTTTTCTCTTTGTTTCCCTGTGATTCCCGCAGTTAGATCATTTGGTCTTATGGTTTAATTCTTGGCTTATTTTAAATAATTCATTTTTGAATAGTTGTATTCTTTTTCCAGGGACATGGGGATTTCCACACATATGGCCCCCCACAGCGGCCGCCTCCTCACATGGAGCAGTTCAGGAACCAGCCACCTCCGGGGCCACAGGACCGAGAGCCCCTCTTTATGGGAGGCAAGTCTCGCTACTTGACAAGACGAGCAAGCCTTTCTTAGCATATTTGACTCTATTTGACATTTCCTCTGGCATTATACCTACAGGGTATGCAGCTAGCCTTCTGGTGCCGCTCTATTAGCAATACTCATGTTAAATGCATGTCTATATGAAAAACGGAATAAGCCCTCGATATAATGTTAGAGTTAGAAAACGGATTCAGTTTTTCTTTGTTTTTAAAGTGCTATTGTGTCTTTTTGAAGCCATAAAAAATATCTGAAACTGATGTTTTTGGTTCGACAGAACATCCAGACTCTGCTCCATTTCCGGGACAGCCCATATTTGAGCACCACGACCCCACCCCTCTGATGAACGCAAACATCCACCCGTCTCAGCTGTCTGGACCAGGGCACATGGGCTTTGGCCATCCCAGACCAGTGTTTAATCAGGCTGGCCATGGCCAACTCGGACTGTTCCAGCGAGAACCTGGCCTCCCTGCTAACCACGTACAAGGCATGATGGGCCTGAACCAAGGAGGCCCCCTCAACCAGTCTAGAGCATTCATGGGCCCCCGGCAACCCTTTGCACAGCCTCGCAACCATTATAATCTCCCAGTGCAATATAGGATGCAGGTATGACTAGTGATTTACTTGTTTTTTTTTTTTTTTATGTAAGTGTTGTTTTTGCTGCTGTTAATCAAATTTTAAAAAGTGAATGGAACCTACTTTGAAATGTGGAGAAAGACAACAGCTCCCTCTAGTGTTTGCCGTCACCATTTTATGTATGACACTGCCATGCAGTGTTATTGTGAATTACTTGAAACAATTCTCAATCAGTAAATTGACCAGTTCAATGTTGTGTTCATCAGCCTCCACATCAAGTGCATGTACATCAGCACCACCATCAGCAACCTCAAAATGAGCCTCGTCCCATGATGCACTCGGGCCAGAACTCCTTCCATCCACTGCAGGCGCACAGTAGCCCCAGGCAGTCCACTCCTCGCACTCAGAACCCCCAGCTGCACAATATGGCAAATAGGCAGAGAATGGTGAGGCGGTCAATTATAAACAGATTCTCTACATAAATCCATATCTGCACTGAATATGGGAAATTCATTAAAAACAACATTAAATAAATTAAGCAAATTATTGTAAAGTAATGGTAACTGAACCTGTCTTCTGTATAGACTACACCGACCCCAAAACAAGTCCAGAACCTACCTCAGCGCAACAGCAACCTTCGGGAGGTCCCGGTGGCACCTGGCAACATCAACAGCACACGCCCCGCTAAAGCTCCCAATGCTAACTCCACTGCCAGAGCAGCAATGGGGCCGCGGCCGGGGCAGAGCCCGCAACAATCCAACAGAGGACGAGGCCAAGCTTCTGCCCGCGGCAGAGGCGCGCTACAGCCCGGGGGTCCAGGCCGCAGCCAGGCCCAAAAGGATAACACTGGCCCCAACACGGAAACAGTGGTGAGCCTTTCTACATCTTCTGTTTCAAATGTCAGCATGCTAAATTAGCAGAAAAATGATTGAAATGAAAAAACAAAAACGATGCACTGTAATGCGAAAATGGCATTACTAACATGCTGATTATTTTATGTTTCAGAACACCGACGAAGATGAGGAGACACGGCAATACCGGCTGAAGATAGAAGAGCAGAAGCGTTTGCGTGAGGAGATCTTAAAGAAGAAGGAGATGAGACGACAAATGCAAGCTGGAGTCCGAAAGAAAGAACTTCTAGACAGACTGAATTCACATCCTCAAAGTCAACACCAGGGAACGTCGTCTCCTCAGAATCCACTCCCACAAGCACAGCCGCCTGTGCCACAGCCTCCACCACACAGACCCATGCCACAAAGGCAACAGGCGGCCAATCAAGGACCTCTATTGTCGACTAACGGCTCTTTCAAGAACCCCAACGCAGCTCCTGCTGTCCGGACACGTGGGGGCATGGCACTGGGCATAAACCCGCAGCTTCAGCAGGGTGGCATCAACTCAGAGCAGCCACAGACTCTCGCTCCTCTGCAGCCGATGCAGAGGAGGAGTGCTGCTCTTCAGAACACCGTCAGACCAGTGACACCATCAGCGCTGCCTCCACCGCGACCAGGAGCCAAACGCACAGTGATGCAGATGGCTCCAGGCGCCGGTCTGCTCCCAGTCCCACAGAAAGTCCGACTTATCAAACTTTCAGGAGCTGTAAGCATTTCTTTTCTTATTTAACAAGCTCTTGTAAACGCTTCCTCCAACTTGACATTTATTTGATGTTTTATCACTAATTTTACCGCATCACAATTGGCAGTTTGGAGATTGTCCTAAATGCCACTGCCAACCCATACAATTCCCTAGTTTGTATCTATCTAAGATGTGTAACCTATGGGAAGGACACTCTGATGACTGTGTCTTTGGTCAAATTGATTTGTTCAGAAGATCTTGCCTTAAGCTTAAGAGGAGTGATATTTAAGTCACTTGCTGAATACCGTCACCAAAAGAACTGCTGAAGGCATTTAAGAAGGCCATCTGACATTTATCTGAGAGGCTGACGACGCCTCATCACTTCTTAAAGGTTGATGTTCTCTTCTTTGAGGGCACTAAATCTGGTTGTGCCCTGTCCAAAGCACCATCAGAAATGAGTCGTTAATAGACACTGCAGGAAGTGAAAGTGGTGATGGAATGAGTTGGAAGGGGCTCTGAATAATCTGTGGGATATTTGAGGCAGAATTGTAGATTGTACTGGTGTGGTTCATGCACACTGGTGTTGATTCATTGTAGCGGCTGTGAAAGTACAAAATTCCCACTTTTTTCGAAGTGTTGCCGCAATGCGCTCCATGTGGAGGGTTTCTGTCTGAGTATAGCGTAGTTTAGTTCATGCAGCTGTTTCCCAAAAGAGGAAGATGGACCAAACGTTAATTCTTCAAAAATAAAGATATTGTCTCCCCTTTTTAACATTCCCTCACCACTGTCTGCTGGTGTCACTGCTCCGGCTCTAGTCCAGCTCGCAGTCTCCCCTCTGAGGCCAGCTGTCCTGTGTGCACGGGCTGCATGGAAGCTGGCCACCAGATGAGTTGGCCTCAGTGAAATACTGTCTGGAACCTTGATATTGACATAATCATTTGTCTAGCTGAATTTTACTACTCTGACGGTTGTATCTTATTATACCCTAGTTATTTACTAATTTTCCTCTCTCCCAAGTGAAGCAAAAATAATGCCAATCTACCAGAGTCTTTGTAATGAATGTTCCTCCTTGTGGAGGTGGTTGTAATACCTGTCCACCAAAGTTGCCACACTGAAGGATTTTGAGAGCTTAGACTCCCTGATAAGAGGCAAATAATATTTTCAGTGTGGATAACACAAAGCCATAAAGACACAAAAGCCGCCGGGGGAGGAGTTGGGGGATGGGGGACACATGGAGAGGCTGCCGCTCCGGTGTAATGCAGCTTAGCATGTGATCGGTGCAATCAGCCTGGCTGATTTCTATAGGAGGGATTAATCCATTTGCTCTCAGCTGGGACAGGCCACAGATATGGCTCCTTTCTTCCCTCTATCGATCTGTCACATCTCTGCAGAGTTGGGCCACAGACGACCTTCAATTTCTTGACATGTCAACAGACCTGAGCTGTGACTTCATTTGATAATGAGCCCATCACCTTTGTTGTGTTGATCTGTATTCTTCACAGTCTGACACGTTGTTCTGGCTGCAGCGCAGTAGATATGTTCATGGGATTGTTTGACTCTCATCTCTACACATAGTTGCACTTCAACGGTTTTGTTATTTTTCAGGGGGAGAAGGTTTCAGAGGTCACCAGCATCCCTGTAAAGGGACAAGGCGTCCAGTCACCGTCGCCACACAACATGGCTGTTCAGAGAAAGGCGGCCGCAGCAGCGCAGCAGAAGCAGGAGCTGAAAGTACCTCAACAGAACCGGGTACGTGTCCTTTAACATCAGCAGAGCTCACACTAAAGCCCACTGCAGCATCAGGCCTGAGTTATCTGAAACAGGAGTTTAAAACGCCACTCATTCTAACGCCAGTTGAGAGTTTACAAAAGTGGTTCTTTCCCAGGTCAATGGGCCTCATTCACGAATAACTTCGTAAGAAACTACTCAACTTTCTTCTCAAGTTGTCCTTAAGTAGATTTCTAAGAAGTCCCCACGTGGGATTCATCAACGCACTCGTAAGCCGCTGAATTGTTCGCAGCTGTTCTCTCAGATTGATGAATCCCATTTCCTCGTAAGTACAGCGCGCGTGCCAGGTGCTTCATTACCATAGGTACTTAGCATAAGTAACCGCCCACTAATGCCCATATAAGGGACTGCAGGGCCGTGTGCAGACGCCAGAGGAAACAGCAACAGGCCTAAAGCAGGCTTTTGCCAGACTGAGAATAAAGTTATAAAATGTTGACTTAAAAGTCGAAATATTATGATTATAAAGTCGAACTAGCAAAATTATGAGATTAATCTAAGAATATGATGAGATTAATCTCAAAATGTTATGAGCTTAATTTAAAAATATATTATGTATTATTTTAAAGATGAATCTCAAAATGTTTTGAGATTAATCTCAAAATATTTTGGACCCTGGGAGGAGATCCAGCGCGGACCAGCGCTGAGACCAATGCAGACCCGAGGAGAGACTGGAGTGACCAGCACACAGAAAACCAGCGCGGACAGGAGAGACCGCATAGACTGGAGACACCTGACTGGAGAGACCGGTGCGCAGAGACCAGCGCGGACCGAAGAGAGACCGCATAGACCAGACTTGAGAGACCAGCGCGGACCCGTATGGATCCATGGGAGAGACCAGTGCAGACCCGTATAGATCCATGGGAGAGACCAGCGCAGACCCGTATAGATCCATGGGAGAGACCAGTGCAGACCCGTATAGATCCATAGGAGAGACCAGCGCAGAGACTCAGCGCGGACCCAGTAACCTCCTGCAGCAGCAGTAAATATGCCATTGTTCTGTGGCCCGTGGATTAAGAAATGCCCCCTATAAATAGGAAGGGGTCACTAATACACGGCAAGATTTCCAATGTATTTGATAAAGCGTTGGCACATTTCATTTCAAAATGAATTAAAAAGTAGGCCAGATCTGCAGTGAAAAAGGCGGTATATAAATAAAGATTACTAATAAAGATTACTACAAATAAATAAATACATACATCGATATGACGGACATATCACTGGAATGTTGTATTTTTATTCAACTTCACCAAAGAGGACAACCCCGGCGTGTGAACATGTCGGCACTGAATGCGTACGAGTGCTCCTGAGGACTCGTAGGATTTGTACTTGCCCAAGTGAAATTCTGGTTACGAGAAATATTCGTGAATGCCACTTTCTTCGTAAAAACCGCGTAAGTAGGATTTACGTACAAATCTGTTCCTAAGAACCGTTCGTGAATGAGGCCCAATGTTGGTAAGAAAATGTTGGACTTATTTCCCCTGTGAGGGTCACACAGCTCTGTTAATCACATACACCCCCACATCTTCTAGAATGAGTGGTGGTCTGAGGGGCCGATGGCACATCCGTCCCAGGGGCAGCTGTGTGCTTACAGCACTGCTGCATCGCCCACGACTGGTGTGTGCACAGTGCAGCGTCTGTCTGCTTCACAGACCCCTGTACCACAGACCCCTGTGCCACAAACCCCTGTACCACAGACCCCTGTGCTGTCAGCTTTAATGAAGAAGTGGTATGTGTGTGTCGGACAGTGGTGTGTGTGTGTCGGACAGTGGTGTGTGTGTCGGACAGTGGTGTGTGTGTCGGACAGTGGTGTGTGTGTGTCGGACAGTGGTGTGTGTGTCGGACAGTGGTGTGTGTGTCGGACAGTGGTGTGTGTGTCGGACAGTGGTGTGTGTGTCGGACAGTGGTGTGTGTCTCGGACAGTGGTGTGTGTGTGTCGGACAGTGGTGTGTGTGTCGGACAGTGGTGTGTGTGTCGGACAGTGGTGTGTGTGTCGGACAGTGGTGTGTGTGTCGGACAGTGGTGTGTGTCTCGGACAGTGGTGTGTGTCTCGGACAGTGGTGTGTGTCTCGGACAGTGGTGTGTGTGTCGGACAGTGGTGTGTGTGTCGGACAGTGGTGTGTGTGTCGGACAGTGGTGTGTGTCTCGGACAGTGGTGTGTGTCTCGGACAGTGGTGTGTGTCTCGGACAGTGGTGTGTGTCTCGGACAGTGGTGTGTGTCTCGGACAGTGGTGTGTGTGTCGGACAGTGGTGTGTGTGTCGGACAGTGGTGTGTGTCTCGGACAGTGGTGTGTGTGTGTAGGACAGTGGTGTGTGTCTCGGACAGTGGTGTGTGTGTGTCGGACAGTGGTGTGTGTGTCGGACAGTGGTGTGTGTGTCGGACAGTGGTGTGTGTCTCGGACAGTGGTGTGTGTCTCGGACAGTGGTGTGTGTGTCTCGGACAGTGGTGTGTGTGTCTCGGACAGTGGTGTGTGTGTGTGTCGGACAGTGGTGTGTGTGTGTGTCGGACAGTGGTGTGTGTGTGTGTCGGACAGTGGTGTGTGTGTGTCGGACAGTGGTGTGTGTGTGTCGGACAGTGGTGTGTGTGTGTGTGTCGGACAGTGGTGTGTGTGTGTCGGACAGTGGTGTGTGTGTGTGTGTGTCGGACAGTGGTGTGTGTGTCGGACAGTGGTGTGCGGTCCTCCGATGAGTCTGATGCTGCATTAGGACATAAAACAAGAGCACACACTCTGCACTCATGATCCGTTATTAACAGAATCCGGTTCCTTGTGTGTGTGCCTTTGTCCAGGTGGTGGTTTCAGGCCGGGGACGAGGACGAGGACGAGGACAAGCGGGTGCAGGTCGTGCTGTGCCCACCAGACAGGCCCAGGCGGCACAGAGTGGACCATCTACAGTGTCTATAGAGGGGCTCTCCTCCTCAACCACTGAACTGCAGCTGAAGAATCTCCTCAAATCCATCGGGCCTATTGAGGTAAACTGCAGCTCCTGTGTGATACAATGGTGCCGTCTACTGCTGATTGGTAGAAATGAAAACATAGATCTGCTTTCTACCCTCACTCCCTCTTGTGGATGGAATTTGAATTGATTTAATTTCTGTTGCAGATGTTCAAATTGCTTCCCCTGGAGAGAAAAGCCATTGCAAGATTTTCCATTCCCCAGCATGCTGCCAGCTTTCAGACCAGCTTCCATAGGTAATCAATACTTATTATGAGTCTTACATTATATTCATCTACATAGCAGTTGACTGGAAATTGCTAAATTACCTTTCCATCGTTAATTTGACATGATAGAATGATTGCAGGAGGTAATGATTCCAATTACCACACAGGCACATGATTGATTTGTCCCACATTGATGTGTCGCTGATCGATGGATAAGAAGCGCCTCCTCACACCCTGACGGCGCCGGCTGCACACCGCACAGACGCTATTCACCATCTACAATAGACAAAGACAATAGTCAGTTGTGATGTGGACACACATGTGCATGTCTCCCACACTGTGTGTTTCAGTGCTATTTGAAGCACTGGCCACACAGCGGACCAGCGGACTCTTCTCACGTTTACTTTGTGCATATAACGGACACTAAATATGACATAATGAGGGATAATGGATGCTGCCCCTCTTTGCACTTATCAAACTTTCTGATCCTAGCATACATCAGCAGAGTAGGACTTGGTCTTGGTCTTGGTCTTTGTGCTGACTGCTTCCTGACAGTAGGGGGCGGTACGTCATCACTTGTGGGGGTCTTCCATGTCCACCTAGCCTTGTGTCTGCACAGCACCATCTAGTGGTTGTAAGGAAAACCATGTTGGGTTAAGAAGCTGCCGGTTGTCAAGTAGATCTAATCATTATTTTGTGATGGGGGATTCTGGTAGAAAGGGTTTCAGAGGGAGCCATGTGGTCCAGGCTCTGGGAGGAGTTTAAAAACTCTGTCCACGCCACTGCCTTAGGAACCTTTTCTACCGCCTCCTCCTGCTGCGGGACATTCCATTCGACAGAGCGCTGTCCTGACATAGGATCATCTACAAGCAGTGGTTAAAGTTGTTGGTTCAATTTCCATGTTTTAACTGTTCCAGCGGCTCTGTGGCTGATGTTGTTCGATGACTGAAGAGAAGGCATGTGCTTTGGGAAAATCTGACTCTTTTATTGTCACCTATGAAATATTTGTGTTGGTTGATTTTTTTAAGAATAAAAGGTTCTAGGGCAGGGTTTCACGTTGTCCAAGGAGAGCAAGGATGGTTGTGGTCATGGTTGTTCATTTATCCAGAATTGTGAAAGCTTTAAAATGGTCGATCAGTGTTTTAGTTATTTTCGTACTACTTTTACTGTCGAACTGAGCCGTGTTTCAGCTTCCTTTAGTTCCATTTTCTCATACAGGGTTGTGCCCAGGGGTTTGCGTGGCCCCAGTGAAAACGCAAGTGGATCATCCGTTTTGAGAAATGCCTATTTTATTCTGCTGCAATTGTTTAAAAAAGTGTTTAGTTTATTATTATACAAATATTGGAGGGGATCTGGAAATCAAAAGGACTGAGGGGGCAACCATTATCCCTTTTCTTAATCATGTTCACAATGAAACCTTTATTCATTAAGGGTTTCTTTTTTGGACTGCTTTAATATCAAGCAAATGTTTTTTTAATGTAAAATGTGTGATGTGTCCAGATATATTTAAAATAGCGTGTCTGGGCCACTGACTGTTGACATTTTGAATCAAAAACTGCAAGGGAAATAAAAATGTGGCCAATATACCATCAGTGCAGGTATATGAAGCCTGTTCAACCGTAGTCCACGATGTGTGCTGTGTTGTGTTGCACTCCGCCCTCAGCACCTGTCACCACCCATTCTGAACTAAACATTTCATTACTAAACATAATCCTGTTTTAAACCTGTTGAATTTTTTTATTTTAGACAAATCTGCCAAACTTGAATTTTAAAGGAACCGTATGAAAAGTGTAGCTTCATGATCCACAAAGATCAGGTAAACGTCTTCACTGTTTTATACTCGCTTTATACAAACTGTATTTATTATATATATTATATATATAGGCCTTAGTTTTGTACAGGGTTAATACAGACCGTATTTATATATGTATGCGTATAGATATATTTATATATAGGCCTTTGGCTTATGCCTTTCCTTGTAAATATAGATTTGATATTTTTCTAAGATCCAGTTCCTCCTGAAAGCGTTAGTGACTCCTGTTCCCCTCGTGCTGTTCCTGCCTCACGATCAACGCTGATATTTGAGATTGTGAGTTTTTGGAAAGTGATATCGATTGTAAATTATTGTTGACTTATTCGCAATCACTAACAGTTGACACGATCAGTAGCTAAGGTTTGATGTTTTGATTCTGTCCTCACAAAGAGTCAGGGTTAGGGTTTGATTGGTGTTTGTTTACGTCACGATCTTAACCGCAGCAGTCTGAGGTTTAGTGCAGCAGCTGAAATGTGAAGTGCAGACATCGTGATCAGAAAATAACCGTTTAGGGCAGGCTACATACGGTTCCTTTTTAACTGGCAACAAAATATTAGTAGTTAAGGAAAATGCTACTCCATTATAGACCCCCCCCCCCCCCCCCTCCCCCTCCCCACTCCCCCTCCCCACTCCTAATCCTGATATTTCCTTTTCTTTATTACATACAAATATGGGTAATGCTCACAAGGTTTCTCTGCTATGGTTACTGACGTATTTACATGCACGGCTTGACAAATGTAGTAGCATCTTCCTTATCAGGAGAAATGATCTGTCCAGATACTTGATACAAGTTGATGCTGTGTACTTGTACTTGTTGTTTTATATGTTGTTCACTTTTGTTCAACTTCATTTGTGTTTTATTACTTTGTTTTAATTGCTCTGGTACTTATATTTTTGTGCCTATGGAATATTCCTGTTTGAATGCTGTGCATACACTGTTTGTGGAGGGTTCCAGTAGATCCTATGGATTTAAAACCCAGTTATGTTTCCCGATATAAGACACTTGTCTTGTAATTTTGAAACAGATTCAAATTGAATCTTTTTGTATCTTATATTAAGACACTATTTAATTTAACATTTTGTTTACACTATGCCTAATGCGTTCACATTGGTCCAAACCTCCGCTTCTAACAAGTCTTTGTGTCCGCAGGTCTGTGAGGACGACTGCAGCAATAACCTCCTCTGCTTCTTTAGGTCTGAGTCTGGAGCTGAGCATCAACTTCTACTTTTAACAAATGCTCTTGAACAATTGCACACATCTCGGAAAGTTTCAAAACCTGTAAATGGACATTGTTCCTTTTACGGATCCTTCCAATTAGAACCGATGCTTGTGAGCGATGGATAAGACCATTGTATAATTCTATAATTTTTACCTGGCTTCTGCTGTGTGCATTTGTGTCAGGTCTTTTGTACTGTTTAAAATAACTTTTTTTTCCCCCAATCACAACAGGCTACACCTTGTTCGTCAGCGGACGTGAGATTCTTTCCTTTCACTTTCATTTGTCTACGCTTTTTGCAGTGACAAGGCCGGAGTCTTCTTAACCCTTTTCCCTCCTCACATTGTGGGTGCTGCTTTGTTTAATCCTGGCTGCACCCTGACACTCTTGTATTAAGCAGGAATCACCTGGAATCCCACTGTTTGTTAGTCCAGTGGATGGAGGCTTCCAGCTGTGGCAGCTGTCGCTCACAGGGCCTTCCTCACATCTGCCTCTAAACTTGGACTCTTTTTACGTGAAGCATTGCTTCCTCTGGTTTGAACTGCATTTCTCTCAAAGGAGAGTTTACCGCTCGATAAGCTTGTCTGTCTCATGAGCACTCGATGTATTCATTTTGGAATATACTGTAATCAAAAGAAAAATTGTTCCCAAATGTTATTTTCAAAGATTTCTCTGTTTCAAAACAGAAATGTGAATTCTCATTAAACAAATGTTTGAACATGATTTAAATGTCTGATTATTCCTATTATTATAATTATTATTAACTACACATCATATTGTTACAAATTAGTTCATACATAGCCATTGGCTATGGCACATATGAACTAATTTGGCGATATGTTCCCAGTAACTCTCTTTACAACTGACTTTGTCAGACTTCCTCAATCACTGTTTTCTTATTTTAAGAACCTTCTGAGCCAAGATAAACTTTTTACATTTAATAGGCAGATTTTCACACTTTCCTCTTGATGGAGGAAGCTTAAGCCTCATGTCTCACTCCATCTCCTGCTCTGATAGAACGATAAACACAATAGTTCGGGTGAGATTTGAAGCCGACTAATTGGACTATTTTATTCCTCTTGTATTCCTTGATTGGAGCGTAGGGTGGGGTCGACTTGGCCTATGTTAAAGGGTTCAAAGGTAGTGGTGTGTCCACATTTCAGACCTGTGGTCTAATTTGGAAACATGTTGTGAGTGTCTGGTCCCATCAGAGCTTGTGCTCTCCGCGCTCAGAGTCTTTGAAGTGTGCGCACTGACGTTTGTCCAGCTCTCCTGGAAACAGTAGTGTTTTCCCCAATGCCAGACGGTTCATGTTTGCAGATGTCAACATTTGTAAAGCGGTTGTTGAGCTGCTGCAGACGGGCCCCATGGGGATTAGGACGCTCTGTTTACCTGCCCAGAGGAATGCTGCTCTGTGTGCGACTGCGAGCGCAGGTCAGAAGCATGAGATGGGCCGCTTTGTGCCGCACACTTTCCACCTCTCAGGATCAACAGCCGCACAATGTGCACAATGTGCACAGAGCAGGAATGCTGCTCATGTCGCAACACAAATGTGTTCAGCTCAGCGCCACTGATGGATGCCTCTCATCCTTCTATCATGTTCAGCAGCGCACTTTGACCGAGGCACGGCCCAGGGACGCTCTGTGCAGGGCCTCAGCCAGAAGAATACATGTATAAATGTATAAAGACATGTATAAATGTATGTAGGAAGATGTCATACATGTATAAATGTATAAAGACATGTATAAATGTATGTAGGAAGATATCATACATGCATAAATGTATGTAAGAAGATATACATGTATAAATGTATGTAAGAATGTATCATACATGTATAAATCTATGTAGGAAGATGTCATACATGTATAAATGTATGTAAGAAGATGTCATACATGTATAAATGTATGTAGGCAGATGTCATACATGTATAAATGTATGTAGGAAGATGTCATACATGTATAAATGTATGTAAGAAGATGTCATACATGTATAAATGTATGTAAGAAGATGTCATACATGTATAAATGTATGTAGGAAGATGTCATACATGTATAAATGTATGTAGGCAGATGTCATACATGTATAAATGTATGTAGGCAGATGTCATACATGTATAAATGTATGTAGGCAGATGTCATACATGTATAAATGTATGTAGGCAGATGTCATACATGTATAAATGTATGTAGGCAGATGTCATACATGTATAAATGTATGTAGGAAGATGTCATATATAACGCATCTGTAGAGTCTGGTTGTAGCTCGTGATTCTCGTCCAGATGATTAAAAAAGCAGAGTAGCTCACGGCCGGTGTGTTTAAGGTGCGGCCTCCATCCTGTGTCTCAAAGTGCGGCCTAGATCTAAATATGCCAAAAACTACTATGAAAGAAAAGTCGCTGGTGTTGATGTTATTTGCAAATTTGGCCACTAGATGGCGCCCGTGTGCAGCAGTGAAACAGCTCCTGCTGCAGCGGACTGACACAGGCGTGTTTCATTTGTCTCTCTCAGTATTTGCAGTGGGAGAGTCTTGTTAAATTCGACATCGCATCTCAACATTTCACAAGCACGCAAAACAAACTTCAAAGCTCCCGCCGTTTTTATACATTTCATTCATATTATCTCGTGTGCAGTGTTTTCTCAAGAGAAAGCCATATAACAGATGTAGGTTTCAAGAGTTTCTTTATCTCATTTTGTAATAAACATATAAATAATAAACTCTAGACATTTTGACACATCGCCCTGTTATGAAACTGGTGTGGTCTGGCTATAGACTATCCAAACTGTGCATCTGCCGCAGGTCATCTCTATAAAACTATTTCCCTATTACAAAATATGAAAAGAAAAATAATACATTTTAGTACATTTACAGGAGTTACTTAGACTATGAATTAATTTACCCAAAAATGTATCAGCACAACTCTTCCGCCACTGACCGCCAAAAGACAAACACAGAAGATGAAGCAGAACATCTGCTCATGACAGAACAAATCAATCTACTGGATTTAAATTAAAATATACTCTTATATCTTACACTATTTCAGAAAACGAAATGTGATTCGGTAGCGATCTGTCAAAATCTAATTTACAATTCTGTGTATAAAAATATAATTTATGGAACCCCACCGAGTTTTTCTCCCAAAGATAACAGTCAGTTGCACATACGCACACGTGGACATTACACCTGTCAGTTAGCGCCTACTGCTTGTGTTTTGCACCTTTACTTAATTTCGCGTTTCAGTTATGTTTTTATTTTTTGCATTTAAGATATACAAAAATAGATTATGCACAATTTGCTGCTCGTACTTTCTTTCTTTTCCCAGAATCCATTAGTTTGTCAGCAGCTCGTTCACATGAGAATAAATTATTCAAAGAAAAACTTGTTAAGGCTCCATTCATTCTTTGAAAGGGACACATGGAGAAGTCAGTGAAATAAATATCCCGACGCGGCTGGGGCCTTGTCCGTCAGTCTGTCCGGTCCTCAGAGTCCTCAGAGCCGCAGCTCAGTCAACTGTGGGCCCCTGCGGCCCCTGCGGCCCCGGTGGCCCCTGTGACCATGCCCAGCGGGTGCAGCGCGTGTCCGTCCAACAGCCACGTTCCTAAGTGGAACAAGAGCTCAGAGTACCAGTGCACCCCGTCCTCCTGCGGCCCGCGGCCCACGCCCCACAGCCGGGACCAGAGCCAGTGAGCCCCCCGCACCGGCGCCATGGCCCAGTGCGCGAGCTCGTGGTCTTGTATGAGCGCGTAGCATGACGTGAGCACGTGGTCCACCACCACGCTGCCCTGCACCGTGAGAGGGGCGTACGAGCCCTCCTGCTCCTCTGTGTAAATCCGTTTGACCCGCACGGCGTCCAGCCGCTGACGCGTGGAGTCCAGCACGAACACGCGCTGTCCCGCGCGCACGTCACTGGCGAACACCGCACTCGCGCGCACAGACGCGTTGTGGATGAAGAGGAGGTGCGCCGCGGTCAGCGTCACTCTCTGACCACTGTCCGTCTCGATCACGTAGAACATCCTGCGCGTGCGCGTGTCCTGGTCCAGGAACATGATGAAGTCTGTGTAGAGCAGCTTCCCGCGCGCGTCCGCGGCCAGAACGCGGTCCCCGGGCCGCAGGTCACTCACGCGCCTCTGACTGCCGTCCTCCAGCGTCACCGCAGAGGATCCTGGAAAACAGCCTCCGGATTTGGCCGCCACCGAGTTTTCTGTGGAGAGTCATATGAAGGGTCAGAATGAGGCTACATGTGCCACGTCACTCCTGCTGAGGCTACACGTGAACACGTCACTGCTGCTAAGGCTACACGTCCTTGCTGCTGAGGCTACACGTACACACGTCACTGCTACACGTCACTGCTGCTGAGCATTGTCCCACACGCTGCTCTCAGTACAGTTCCAGTCTAATACTTTGGCCTGATCCATTTAACATAATGATGCAAATTCCTCCGGAGCCAAATGCGTATTGGCTTCCTCTGCGCCGTCTGAGTCGCACATAGAAAGAGGGAAAGCACTGAAAGCCTGGGCTCATCTATTCTTAATTAAAAAACTCAATAAGAGCAGCCATTGTCATTCTAAATGAGCTTGTGGATCCGCGCTTCTCTTGGTAAAGAACACTTACGCCTTTCCCAGCTTCTCTGCCCATATTTACTCAGGTGCAGAAACCTCCATGTGACAATTCACACAAATAGGCCACTCACAACTACTATTTACCCAGTGAAGCCACTTTCCAAGCTCTCGAGTTGTAGATTTGAATTTAAATGAGGCTCCGGGCTCCTGGAACATCAATGCGCGTCTGCGCGCTTTGTTCCGCGTCCTCGTGACAGTCTTTGGCCTTGTAGCACTGTCCACACACCACCTTCTAATCTGCCTGAGATTCCCGAGCATGAAACAGGGCGACAACCGCAAACCAGATTTGAGCCGGACGATCCAACATTGTTCTGCCAAATCCCTTTGGTGAAGTCGAGTGACCTGTGACACTGCCCACAGCCGCTGTGATCTCACACGGTGTGTGGAATGACAAATGAGGGCTTTACAGCTATATCCATTTTCAGAGGATGCGTTTACAATTCAAAATCTCATTGATGTCACATAAATTAACATTTTAGATCCTAAACATCCACAGCAACATATTCCCAAATAAGCGTCACTTCTCTAGTTATTCCCGATAGCTCCGGTCATGATGGTCATTTATAGATCCATGGTCATTATGGTCATTCCCTATAGATCATGGTCATTCCCTATAGATCCATGGTCATTCCATATAGATCCTGCATGGTCATTCCCTATAGATCCATGGTCATTCCCTATAGATCCATGGTCATTCCATATAGATCCATGGTCATTCCCTATAGATCCATGGTCATTCCCTATAGATCCATGGTCATTCCATATATCCATGGTCATTCCCTATAGATCCATGGTCATTCCATATAGATCCATGGTCATTCCCTATAGATCCATGGTCATTCCCTATAGATCCATGGTCATTCCATATAGATCATGGTCATTCCATATAGATCCATAGTCCTTCCCCATAGATCAATGGTCATTCCCTATAGATCCATAGTCATTCCCTATAGATCCATGGTCATTCCCTATAGATCCATGGTCATTCCCTATAGATCCATGGTCATTCCCTATAGATCCATGGTCATTCCATATATCCATGGTCATTCCCTATAGATCCATGGTCATTCCATATAGATCCATAGTCCTTCCCCATAGATCAATGGTCATTCCCTATAGATCCATGGTCATTCCCTATAGATCCATGGTCATTCCCTATAGATCCATAGTCATTTATAGATCAATGGTTATTCCTGAAGGAAACGGCGCGGGGCGATGTAACATCAGGAATACTCTGTGGCAGGCGTAACATTTCAGCACAATACTTAAACGATTATTGTAAAACTAACACATTAGGCACAGCAGCTGCTGTTCTTTCAGATACATGACCACTTCTGGTTCTGGTGAGATATAAATGCTGCACCTGCTGGTGCGCGGCTCATACCTGCTTTGACAGAGCAGTGGATGTGCGCTTTGGACTCGTAGTAAACCCAGTCGAATCCCGCCTCCACTGCCAGCCTGGACAGCGTGCCGTACTTGCTCTTGTCCCGGTCTGACGTGGTGATGTCCACCGCTCTGCCCTCGTAGTGAAGAGACTCTTCAAAGTGGTGTCCGTCCTCGTCCCAGCCCTCCGTGACCCGCAGCTTCACGCCTGGCCACTGGTTCATGACGGAGATGGCCAGTGAGTTCAGCTTGTCTTTACATCTCTGTGGAGGGACACGGGGCTGATTAATGCACGCTCCAAGACCAAATGAGCAGAGCACATTCATACAACTGCAGTCCCCCAAAGACGAGGTGTATCCCCGACACACGCACCTGTGAGGGCACATGAGCAAACTCTCTGCTGTGAGCTTGCATTTCTCAGCAGCGCGCAGAGGGCACGTCTCCATGAAATATTGATAAGGCTGCACTCGCTCCAATGGCCTCTAACATACAGTGTGCTGCTGGAGCAGGAAAGGGGCGAGCGGTGTCCTTTCCATCTCAACGCCGCGGCGTTAAAGGCTGTATCATAAATTGATGAGTTTGTATTAGGCCATGGAATAAGTCGGTGCCTTTGGTTTTGTTTTCTCTGGTTAAATAATTTACATGAAGATGATATAAAGATGGTCTTATATAGAGCATGTGCCCCGTAAAATCTCAAACCTAAAGTCTAAATGAAGATAATGAATATTTTCCTGTGAAGAAGGTAAACAATGATAATTATAATACACATTTCACTGCGGCTATGCCCAAAGGATCCACAAGACCTTTCTGCGCGCCGCAGTGGGGAACTTTACTTGTTCGAGGCTGCTGCGCCTCCATAAAATCTGTCTGACACACACTTGGGAAATGACCAAGATGGAGAGGCTCAGCACCGTCATGTGTGCGTACGGATGCCGCGCACGGACCAGGAATGTTCACAATACAAACAAAATGGTTTTATGAGCAAAGCGCTTGTAGAAATCTTGATTGAAGCTTTTACCGAAACATGCCACGTTTAAAGAGGAAAAGCAGGAGTCAAGAGCCGCGGAGCTTGAACCTTTTTATTAATTCATTTGGTCGTGTGCCACTAATCAAGCCAAATTCTGCTCAACCACCGTGAAGCGCGGCGGGGTGCCCTGGCTCGACTCGCTTTGTGCTCGGCCTAAAGTTGTCCAACAGCCACGCTGCTAATCTGTTCACAAATGAGCTGGTTAAAGACAACACTTCTCAGCTACCTGTCACCATCAGGGCAAAAGGCTCTCACATGTGCACCCCGCAACAAGATAAAACAATTAGCTTCTTATGTTCTCACATGCATTCAAAAGTAAACCAGATAAAAATAAAACATAAAAAAAACATTGATTAGATTTATATTGTCCAATCAAAAAGCTGTGTCGTGGCTCAGTCCATAATCCAGGTCACAGAAATTCATATCTTCTAATTATCCAAATACGATATGCAGTCAAATGCATAGATTAGAAACTAAATGTTGGCCCAAAATATGCGCGTAAAACAGTGCGTAAAGCGTCCTGCTCCATGCGTAAAGACGTGGCCATGCCTGTGCCCATGCATGTGATAACGCTTATGCAACTATCAGGAAAGTGTAGCAGCCAGTTCTCCTAATGACCATCATCCGATGGCCATCGTCATTAATGTATTAGATACGTGCAGTGATCAGCGTTACTGAGACTCATGTACCCCGCTGACCACGTTGTGCAGGGGTCAGAAGTTCAGATTGCGTCTCGATCCCTGCAGTGACGGTTGCCTAAAAGCCCTTTCATGTACAATCCACACTCGGCCAGGCTGCTACATCCGCGGATGCTTGATGGAAACAAGTGCAAGTGGAGCTGAGCGTGCACCGGCTCTGCTCTAAGGCGCACATGTGAGAGAGCAGCAGCTCCAGTCTGAGTCTCCTGCTTCTCCCTGATGAGGGGCAGTAGTGGTCTGGCCGAATGAGGGCTCTGAGGGGCGCACACGTCGCACGCACAGTGAATATTATATCGGCGCTTGGCAGGTTTCATGTGCGCGCCTTCATCACCTCAGACCCTCACCAAACCAACATCCAGCTGCAGCATTTTATTCTCACTGCGCCGATATCACCCAAGCGCGTGAATAATTCACCAACATCTGAGTGCTAAAAGTCATGCTGGAGAGACATCCCGCAGCCATCTCTCTGTACACAACGATGCTGCCTTAAAAGCCACTGGTTTACAATCTCACAGAAATGCCATGTCTGAATCGCACCTATGGCTTCTCTAAAAGCGGCTTTCCCTAATAAATCCTGCAGTGCAAGACCGCAAACAAACAGCTCCACAACGATACAAATATAGATCGCAGAGAGGGCTACATTAATATTTTAAATATACTGTCACAACCATGAAGGCCGAGTGTCCTGACTGTCCGTGTGCACATCACTCCTCTGCTTCACTCCTGCTCCAGACTGAGGCGGAACAATCCTATGGTGCTTTTCTGAGGCAGAGTTGAGCCTTAGGTGCGCACCAGAGTGACAGGAGCAGGGAGCGGGGCTGGAGCGGTGCTGGAGCATGATGCAGCCTTACCTGGGTCATGAGCCTGTCTGCGCCGGTGTTCTCTTCATCCTTGAAAATGATGTCTGTGTTGTAGTTGGGAGTCAGTTCTTTAAAGCGCTCGGAGTTTCTGGTGATCTTGCCTTCATATCTCCCGCTCGCCCCCAGGGTCTTCTCCGCCACGTTGGGGATGAACTGCTTGTAGGCGAGAGGTGTCAGCTTTTTGGGGTGTCTTCTCCTGCCGTAGCCCCTGCCGGGTCCGCATCCCATGGCGGAGGACACCAAGGACAAGCAGAAGACGCCAACCAGTACGAGTCTGCTCCACATAAGCATGTTGTGAATAAAGATCTCAAAATAAGCCGCCGCTGCTACGTGTGCCGTGGGTATGCGCCTCTCCCGGCTCTCGCAAATGCCCTTGTCTCCTCCTCTACTTCGCCTGCTCCTGGTCTGCTGAGGCAGGTGCGGAAATGAACGCCTATAGAACTGACGCTAATCAAGGTGCACGCTCAGAAGGAAGGTTTCAAAAAAGTAGTCTGGGGAAATTAAAAGCCACGGGATCTCTGGTCGAGCTGCAGCCGCTTGTGTGAGACGACCGCTTTTAGTGCTTTGTATTATAGCACTGATCTATAGCAGGGGAGGGACTTGATTGGCTCGCTTAGACAAACCCTCCTGTTATCCCACAAAAAAAATCTTAAAAGATTTCTTCCACCTGAGGGTTGCAAAGAGGAGGGGCCGTTCCATGGGAAAACATCAATTATACAAAGTTGATTTTTTTTTTCCTCCTGCCACTACCCTTCTTTCAGATTTCAGTGAGCTACAGTGAGGAAAGAGGAGCACTGCGCACAGCTCCATCCGAGGCGCTGAACTTATCTAAAGTGATTCCAATCTGGGATAAGGCTGCCACTGAGGGCATTTCCCAGGAGATGCAGACAGCTCATGATTGCGTAGGCCCTGCACTGGATTATTATATGCCTTGTGACTCTGCATATTGAGGAGGAAAAGAAATAATATATATATTTTCAAACGCACTGATGATGCTTGTTTGTTTTAAAAAGGGAGACATTGCAAATTGGAAAAAGTGTGACGTGAGGTAACTCAGAGCCACACGATTCTCTTTATTTAAACACAAACATGTCAAATTGGATTTCTTTCCATGACATGTTTCCTTATCTTCAAGGGAAGTTCTCTCTGTACACTATATCCACTGACACCAACTAATAATGAAGAAACTCAGGGCAGTGATATTTCTCTCACCATATGCTTCAATATTTCTTTGACTGGGTCTAATTAGGCTTGACTAAGCATCGTGCTGATTGCCAACTGGCCCACTTTGTACGCCTTCACTAAGCCCCAAACAAGAGCTGTCTGAGATGTTTGAGAATGGCAACTTTATTTGTTGGATAACAAAGGATGTTCCGTGTAATTACAGGGGGGGGTGTCTGCTGACAGTGCTACAGGTGCGCTGCAGTGAGGACAGACAGTCAGCCTTTGGTGTGCCATCCATCCTCAACCACTCGCAGACATGTGCCACTAGCACCAACCAGACAAAGGAGAGAACAGTACTTATTCTGGGAGTTGTAATAGATCAATAGAGCACTAAAAACATCTAGAAGACTTAAAGAGGCTCTGCACTTTCCTGGTCGAGGGTCCATGTAAATGCTGTAGTTTTGTTCCTCAGTGTGGCCTTTTCTACCTACAGTCAAGTTACAAGTCAGATCTGCGGAGATCTCATTTGCAAAACAAATCATGTATTCGACCATTGAATGTTTTATTAAATGTTGAACTTTTATATCATGGCACATTTTAAGCAAAATTCTAACATCTCCATAGAAACATAGAAAGCAGGTAGCACTCACAGTAACAAGCAGTTAACCCTTTAAAAAAAAGTAACCTTTGATGAATGTATCCTATTAATAATAAATAAAAATACATTTTTTAAATTTGGGCAAAAATAAATCTTGAATGAACAGACTTTTCTGTTCGTGTGATAGTCATCTCTGCTTGACATATCTCTCCCTCATAATAATAATCAAAATAATAAGTCATTCTTCATTCATCTTCCGACTGCTACAACCAACCACACACCAGCTTCCCATGAAACATGTTTTTGGTTACTCTGGGAAACCAGAGTGCCACACAGAAGATCTGGCTCGGGGGTAAAAAACCTGCAACCTGCTACGAGGCATGAGCGCTAACCACTCAGCCACCATGTCATTTATAATAATAATGACGTTACAAGTTTAAACAGAGACTTTGGAAATGTGGAGGCAGGAGATAATGTGAAGGATTACAGAACATTTAACTGGCCGATTGTGATGAACAAATGAACTATTCAATTATGTTTGGATTCTGACCGTCATTCAGTGTCGCTGTGATTGGATTCCACAGTTTTATGCCACATTCTACATGTCATATTCTGAGACAGGATGCACAGGTGCGATGTCCCGTCTGGCCTTTAGGTCACATCCCAGGTTCAAGTGTCACTTCTCAATACCACAAACCCACAACTGACCACAACAGAGAAAGAGAAAGAGGTGAGCACTGCTTTATACACAATCTAATATGTGGAAGACTGTGCACGAGCTGTCGGGTACGATTTACCAATCCTGGCATTTGTTCATAACTCCTGGGAATCCACGAAGTTCATGAAATCATCTTTTTAGTATTGATTACCAGAAGACCATCTTAAACTTAAAGACAATTTTTATTACCAGTAAATGGTTTTAGTACCAGTTTTATTTAATGATCTCTTGATTGATCGGTCAATACGCACCCTCCCTTCCTCCCTCCCTCCCTCCCTCCCTCCCTCCCTCCCTCCCTCCCTCCCTCCCTCCCTTCCTCCCTTCCCTCTGGTCATGAACTTTGGGCAATGCCTGAATGATTGTGGAGTGGTCCACATGAGTTTCCTCCAAAGAGTGACTGCGCACTTCCTTAGAGATAGAGTGAGGAGCTCAGAGTAGACACGCTGCTCCGTTGCCTCGACTACTGCCTCTGCGAACAGGCTATGGATAAAGGGGAAGAAAATAGATGCATTATTTTTCTTAATTCATGATAATTACAGTTCCTTCATGGCAAATACTCTAAAAATACATTGGTTGGATAAATATAATAATGGGTGATGCTGATATTGTTTAGACTGAACTATTCAGAACCAGTTGGCTCTAGCACCAGAATGGCACTGGTTGGAGCTAAGCAGGACATTCCCTGGTTAGTGTGGTGATGGGAGACCTCTGGGAACAGTAGTTTGGTTTGAATAATCCGTTATGATCAATATAGACGAGTTGAAACACAACCATTAATAGATTTGTTCTTATAAATAGGAGATTGGTCAAACAGTTTCTTGGCTGTCTAAATGAAACAGAGAACATGAATAAGATACTCCTGACAGACGAGGACGAGGGAAGCTCATGCTACTTTGTAGTATTCTGAATGAGTCTTTGGCTTGGAAATACACACAGAAGGCCATTATCTTTAAGCCTCTTTCAGGAAATAATGTGTATAAATAATACAAATAAAACCAATATCTTGCAAAAGGCATGTTGATGTGATCAGCAGGATTTAAACTTCCTCATGTGAAGCACCCAGTCATCATCAGACCTGGGGCAAAGAGTGTTGGCAAACATTACACAAGATTGTTTGGTTTTGGCCTCCTCCGGTGCCAGGTGGGTGGAGATTGACACTCATGGCAATGCAAATCACAGCAGACAGTTTACACAATTAATCTAAAAGTCACTCTAGTGCGGCATTAAATACTTACATGAGCTTATTACTGCACTTTTGTTTTTTGCAGCCGTAAAATTGTGGACTTTCAGAAATGATTTAAGTGTAATTTAATCAAATATCAAATACAAAGAATGTATCCATAGGTTTTGGGAGGATATAAAATGACAATTCAAAACTATTTTCTTTTGAATGTACAAATATATAATAGTCAGAGCTGCGGTGCAGCGGTCCTATTGGCGAGTTAGTGAGGCGAGGCCCTTAGCCATGCACATACACTTAATAAAGTTTAATTTGATCTACAGTTCCTCACAGGTCACTTTTTATATGATGGCCTCCTCCCAAACAAAACTGAAGTTGTGTGATCATCTTCTAAGGTGATCAAATCGATGGCCCTGGTGGAATTGAATTCTATAATATGGTCATACTTTGCCATCCTTGGACTCATGGACCTTACTGAGGTAGATAGATAGACAGATAGACAGGTTTGATCGCCATAGGAGAAATTCAAGTGTCCAGTAGCAGCAGAAACATACAAACAAACAAATAAATACATAATTCTAACAATAGTAATGACATGCAAAAGCACTTGAGGCCACAGCAGCAGAGGTGGTTTAAGGACAAACAATGATCAATGATTTAAAAGTTGTCACTCATTCCCTAAGTCTGTCCTGATGAAACACTGTTTTACCATTGAACATGTCAAAGCTTTTATTGGTGAGAAATATCTCCTGCAGATTTCTCAAATATCAGCTTCATTTACATAAACAACCTCTTTCTACATTCTACTGTTGATAGGATTGATAAAATACGATACACATGAGTAATGATAGTTTCATTATTATCCAGAGTAAACTTTCGTGTTGCCTTTTGCATATGACGCAGCACAACAGAAGCTGATTTGATGAAATAATTCTGGAGGGATTGGGGGCATTGCACAATTCATATTCTAGTTAGCCTGTTGCATGTGATGGCTAATCCGGAGCAAGGCGTGAAAGCGGCCAGTGAGTCATCCGTTTCGCGGTCTTTAACATATCCTTTTCAAATTTCCGAACCTCTAATGCTTGCTTTTGTTAATCTTCCAAACACGAACCACGTTGTTTGAACACTGTCTGATTTTTTTACCTCTTGAGATTTGAAAGAATGTTTGCCGACGATCAGACCAATTCCATGCCCACGTTATATTTCTTTATTCGGCCTTCATTCGCGCACAAGTGAGATGCAACTAGAAGTGCTGCAGTTTTGCCGAGCTAAGTCCCCCCAATTACTGCGTTAATGCCTCCTCCTGTCTGAAAGTTTTGTAACATTGTTAGACGGATTAGGTCTACATAATAATCACGCACAAACATCTAAGTAGTGTCAGGCTTTCTTGGTTGTTTTCTCTCGCAGAAAATAGGGTTTCCCACAAGCCATGGACATATTTCCCCCCCTTCCCTTACAGGTGGGATCTGTATTAAAACTTTTATCCTCGCAAAAACGTTTAAAGCCCGGACATGTTGACTTGAGATCCGAGCCCAGAGTGTCCCCTTTTTGTTTGTGTAAAGTTTGAACAACCTCGGTCTAAATGGTTATCTCAGCTGCACGCATGCAAGCTTTATGCTCTTACAGAATAAGACAGGACACATTCAGCTGCCCTGGGCCCTTTTCTGCCGAGCACAATGGCAATTTCACAATAGTATACAGTGGAATCACAGCCCTCAGCATGCCCTGGAGTCTCTAAAGGCATTTTATTTGCACTCTTCAGCCGCTCCCAATACTTAAACATTAAACGCCAAGGCTAGACAGGCAAAACCACCGCACAGTGCACAGGCAGTGGGAGTGGCCAAGAAGGAAGGGGGTGAGTGAGTGAGTGGTGAGAGAGAAGGCTATGGCTGCATCCAAATTGAGCAAAAATATCCTCTTCTGTGTTCATCCTGGTCCTTTAAGGGACATTTTTTTATGAGAAGAGGAGAATCCAGGTTTGGTAAAAGGAAATTGAATACATTTTAAAGATGTTTTAATGCCACTTAGGTTACATTTTATGCCTCAAAGGTCAATCAAAATGGGAAGGAATGGCAAGGAAGAAGGATAATGAAGGAGGTATTCCTTTTATGAATTCAGATGCAGCCAAAGTGTTTGATACAGGTGATTCAGCGCTGGTCACCGGGAAACACCATAGCAGTCTGGGTCATGGAAATGGGATTGGTTTAGGTCAACTTGCTATTTCAAAACACTCATATCTCATTTATTTCACGTGGAATGGTGGTGGAAGTTCTAATCTTGAAGAACTTACACACAATCTTTAGTAGCCATTGAGGATAGTAGTATCCTTTTCATACTTTTTCCTTTTCATTGGAACATTGTCAGTGTTCTGCACTAATTGTAAAATTTAACTACATATGAAGCTAAAATCTGATAATGCATCTGCATCGATTAAACAGAAGACACACATAGGAAGTAGTGGTTCCCACGTGCATAAAAAGGCGCACATCGATCGTGGACGCATATGTGTGGCTGTTGTTGCTCAAGCTTACACGCACAAACGCCTCCGTGACCAGGCACGGTCATAATCCTGACTGCTTTCAGTGACAGAAAGAATTAATTTTATTTGTTTATGTTTTATGTTTGTTTTGTAAAATACATTTTCTGTTTTTTACATGCATTATTGCTATTGTTTGACATTTAAATCCATCAATATTTTATTTATCTGAAACAAAATATTACAAATTCAGCATTCAATTGCTGCTTAATTACATTTGTGCCTGACCCTTCACGCGACATCTCCGCGAACAACATTAGCAGGAAATGGTAACATATTCTATCGAAATGTTGTCTTACGGTGAGATTTGCACCTGGTGACACACCAGTTTCAGCTGCAGTCCAATGGCATCTTTACACAATGACTCAAAGAGCCGTCCATTCACTAAAATCTCACCAGTTGGAAACACAAGTCTTGAAGGTGAGTAATCTGCTGCGACTTGAACTCCAACGTTTATTAAACCAAGTGGAGGGCACTGATGGTATCTGTTTAATGAGTCCTCAGTGCTTAGAGTGCGTGCCATTTCACCCCAGGCGACCAAAACGCCACTTATAATTTTCCTACCGCTGATTTAAGGTACTGGAACACAACAAACAACCAGGAAACCCAATCTAATCCTATCCCAACTCCTCGAGCCACGTGTGTATCTCCTTCTATGTATAGAATAATGACAACATTCATGATCCAGTTGACTTGTTTGTACCATAAACCAAGTATAAAGTTGGCTAAGAAACCCTATCGGCTGTTGCAGATTTAAAGCCTTAAATAGCAATCACTTCCATTGGAGACTATCTCTTTTTTCATCTATATTTAAAATGACCAATCCAGGAAATTGCAGCCACTGATCAAAGTTATTGCTCGGAAAGAACGAGGAACCTGGAGAGAAGTGACATTGGCTCATTTGTGAGTTGCAGCTCTGGACGGACTCTGATCCTAGTCCGGCCAATGTGAGATGGGTTTTCAAAATGAATGAAGCAATAAATTTGATGCCCGGAACTGAAATGACAACTGCTGATACCAGGAAGTCTCGGTGGTCATTTTAGCTGAGGAGCTCATTGAGTAATGCAGACTTCAATTTATTTCAAGTGAGTTTGAATTTGTCATTTAAGATGAAGTAAAGCAATTTAAAAAGACATTTTGGGGATTATTGGATGGAAACAACAGGAAAATGCTCAACTTTTTATGGACAAAGCAAGTGAAACAGGACTTGATAACGAGAGCACCAACATTTGTCAGCTCGTAAGGAGCTGAATTCACCGGTTATGCTCAGAGTAGACCCGCTGCTCCTCCTTGTTGAGAGTATGGTGACGTGGCTCGGGAGTCTGTTTAGGATGCCTCTGAGTCCTGATGTTCCTGTGTGTGCTGTGTAGGGAAAGTAATGTTCAGCAGGTGTAGAGAAAACAAAAGCAGTCGCGCTCACTGGTGACTATCTACAGGTCACAGCCAAACATTCAAGCTGTAGATTTTTTTACACTGTGCGTGATATACACTTAAAAAGCAAGGACAAAAGCAGAGATTGAGTTGCCTATATTAGACAATCCAAATATTTTCTTTTTGGAGGGTATTGGACTGATGTAAGCCTTTTGCTTCATTCTATCCCTTTTCAAACCAAATGAAGGGACCTCTGCTATTAATCGTGAGTTAAAAATGACATTAATTGGCCAGTCGTTCCCACCTGGAGCTGATTGACTGCGATGCCTGGGTGCTGATTGGGCAGCAGCTGAGGCAGTCCTCCAATCAGCACGCGCTCACCTGGAGGACCCGCCCTTATGAGCTGCCAATCTTCCTCGGCTCGTGGCAGCTGGAGTCAATGGACTCCAGTTCGCTATTTAGTTTTGACTTTGTCCTGAAACTTGTGCTAGTAGTTTAGTAAAGTGACTTACGTACTTTAGATTACACTTTAGGGTTTTGTCATTACTTACTTGTTTAATAGGTTGTTTATTTACTCTGTGTGTTTTGTAGATATTTAATCCTATTTTGTTACCAATTTTACCTATTTTGCCATCTTGATATATTTTGTTACTTTCTTACACCTAAGCTGAGCCGGGTTGTAAAATTTAGCAATTTCATTAGCAAGTACAATTATACAGTTTGAAAATACTCAAAAAACAGCTTTTAGCTAATAATATTCCCATCTTAACACAGTGGGTGTGACAGACATCTCGCTGTGGAGCCAATGTTCAAGGACATTGGGGAACCACCCAAAATATGTCTTAATTATTATTAAGATTTATTAAGTTGTTAATTAGCATTAACAACTTCCTCTGAAATCACAGCATGTTAAAGGTTTACTTTCAGGTCAAACCAAATTAGCAACAATGTATCTTTTGGTGATATTTCTTTTTAAGCAGCAGTGCTAAATCCTGCTGACGTCATGTAAGTACAGGCTCACACATATTACGCTCAGATAACGGGTTCTAACACTAAAACAACCCTTTGTGAAATAAAGATGATAGTTGATTTGTAAATATTTACGGGCCAAACTTTCAGTTTCTAGATGTGTAAAGGTTGTAGAGTTATACCCCAGAAGACTTACTGCAGCAAAAGGGGTTTGAAAAAGTATTTACTGTATGAGGTTGTATGAAAACCAAACTTGTTTGTTAAATTACAACATTATGTATGATTTTCTCTAAGTTACTTTGTTGAAGTCTATCAGAAAAAAAGACCAAAATAAAATCACAATCAACTCTTTAATTTATGCTGACAATGCGGTGAACGCACTCACTCCAGACCAAAGGATTCTCTACAGCTGATACTACGCTCCCTTTTTTGATCAAGCTGTCAACTAGTATTATATTATCATTATCTTTGTAGAAAACAGCTGATGGTGTAAGTAAGTAGTAAGTAATCTTTATTTATATAGCGCCTTTCACAGACCGGAGTATCAAAGCGGTTTACAATTGTTATTATTTTGGAAATTTTTCCTCTCACTCCACACAGAGATGGGAGCGGGGTCGCCAGTGCAGGAGGCGCATGCCAGACCTATTGGACATGTTTATAGTGGTAGGGGAAACCGGAGTACCCAGAGGAAACCTACGCAGACACAGGGAGAACATGCAAACTCCACTCCAACCGGGATTCAAACCCAGGACCTTCTTGCTGAGAGGCAACTCAGCCACCGTGAAGCCCATGTTGTTTCTGGTGTACAGAAACAACATACCAGATACATCCAGGTGCTCCGGTTTCCATTATTAGAAACAGTCTCCTCTCCACTCGGCCACTTCTGCTCTATTCTGAATCTCAGCAAAATGTACCTTGATTCACGGCTGTAGGGCCATAAAATCATAATTCTCTGACAAACAAGAGGACCTTGCCCCTCTTGCCCCCTTGAATTTTTTTTTCTTACTCTGCAATACTTTAGTCATGTATTGCAGAGTAAGCAGAGCAGTATTTTGGATCAAATTTTAAAACCAATCCACCAGGCTGACGATGATGGTAACCTCTTCAGACATGCTTTAACATGGCTTGTTATACCTCAATTTAGTCATTTTCTCAGGAAAGCAATCACATCACTTACTTCACTCTAAGCAATAATCCATCAGTAAGTATTCCTCATTATTATATACTTTTAAAACAATCAATAGCTTTGAAAGATAAGATAAGATAAACTTTATTGATCTCACAATGGAGACAGTTAAAAAAGAGTAACAAGGCTATATTAATATCACCAATAAAGTATCAACTAAAGATAATAGAAATGAAATAACTATACAATTCTTTATTTCCCTGCTGACACCAGTATACTGCAGAATACATGTAATCCGGGGATCCCTGAGAGCTCAGCTGAAGAACTCGATTAAAACGTTCCAGTGCTATCTGAAAAGAGTGCCCAGACTACACACACATTCTCCTCACCTCATATTCCCCTCCCTCCTTTTCTCTGTCCTGACAAACACTCCACCTTCAGACTTCTTCAAAAACTTCAAATGAATCACGGTCTGATCAAACATCTTTACGGCAACTTCATAAAACAACATCATAAACAATAAGGCGCAGGGCTGCTGGGCGTATTTTTATGGTTTGTTTAGACGTGGAGCCGTGAGTGCACTGGCAGAAGCTTCTGTTGTGTCGCTGGTGAGAAAACGTGGGCTTTTGACCCGCGCTAAATCTCCTTTGATGTGTAATCAGAATGAAATTGACAGACAAGCAAACCAACATGGTCAATAATGGATACCCTAAGTGTGTGAAGTATGTGAGGAAGGTTTTGTTATTTTAAATCTTGTTGTTTTTGTGTTTTTTGAGCATATACACCCAGGTTTAGGATATAAGATTTAGAAATAAACCAGTATGCACTCCTTCTCTGTTACATATGCTCTGCAAACAGCTGCGATAAGTCATTTTTATTATAGTTTCTGTTTCCTTCTTTGGTGACTTGCCAATTATTAACATGGGTCTTTAACATCGATATGTCAACAGCTCTATCAGGAAAAACTGGTATTTTTGACTTTAAAGACTTTTTCTAAAACTAATTATTTATCTTGGAGACAATATTTTGATGCATTTGTTTTACACAGAACATATCCATTGTTTTCCATTATAGTCCATGTGATCTGTCAGTATCTTGTAATAACATAGTAATCTTGTAAGTAATTGTAATTACTTAATTGTGATGTAATTCTTGTTTAACCGTTACTTACTAACTTGTTTTAGACCGTTACTTACTTGTTTAAACGTACCTTATATAAAAACACAGCACAGGTGATTCCCACCTGGCAGCAATATGCTCACACCGATAAGCTTCAAGTTCATCAAGGTCAAGTTTTTTCAACCAAACCCCATTGACTAAATACTTTTGACACTCTAACTCTGAATTATTGAGTGATTGCTGTAGGTGAGGTATATAAACAGCACAGAAGGCAGGTCCAGGCTCGTCCGTTTACCATATTTATGTTGTTACCCGAGTCCCGCTGTGTGTACGTATACCTACGCACTGTCACACAGGGCACACGCAGACTGATTTGTGACACGCTTGACGTTGACCTTATCCTTACTTCCTTGTTGAGCTGGGGAACTCCTGCTCCTTTATCTTTACAGCCTGAGCGCGGCCCTTGTCTGAAGTCAGGGCGGAATCCACACTGAAGCACAGTGAGGATCAGAAGAGGGGATCAGAGGAGTCTGCAGCTGTTCAACTACTACTCCACAAAAGACCAATCTACAAGGGATCAAGTTAGTTTGACATTTACTACACGCTCTTGCTTTAACATTTAGCTTAAGGTGTTGAAATTGACATACTCCTACCTAATGCTTGACCCTGTGACACAAAAATGTATTAGTCAAATCTATTGATTGTTGTTTAGAGGGCCTATGCTTTGATCGAGAGGGCGTTTCCCGACTGATGTTATGGCAACTCAAAGTGCCTAACAAGAAAATAAGAAACTAATCTAAACTAAAATAATCCATTCATTTAATTCCTTTTCAACCCCTTTATTAGTCCATTTCTGGGTCAGGGGGTGACAATCAGAGTTGCCACCCAATGCTCAATGCACCGATCCCTCGCTGATCCTCTGCAGGTGGTGAGTCCACAGGAAGACGGCTCCTGCATTAGTGGTGCCACAGCCTTGGTCTTTCAGCGGGGGCTTCAGGCAACGTGGGGTTAAGTGTCTTGTCCATAGACACAACGACAGCAGACATTAGTGGGAGCTGTTGGAGTGGGTCTCATGATGGGCTCGAACCCACGACCTTAACTAAAATAATCCTAAACATTAAAATCATTAGAAACAATTAGAAGTCACAGCTCCACTCTCACAACGTTTACCACCACAACCAGGGCTAAAAGTCAGTAGAATGTGTGACGAATAGGATACAATGAGAAAACATTGAATGGTGCTACTCCATATAAGCTATAATGGCATTTGGTAATAGGATTACATTATTGAGTGACTGCAGTTCATCGAATTCTATATATTTAAAAAAAACGTATTTTCCCTGCAAACAATGTATGTTTAGAAAAAGGCGTTCTCCTCTCTATTTTCTATCGGTATTTTTGAATCTTTTTCTTTTCTTTTCCTGACATCAAAAGGTCATCTGCCACTGCTTTGAGAAGGTCTGGTGCAGCACTACATCCTATGCCTGAAAACTGACAGGCCGGTGTGTAAAAACTCACCCAGCCGCTACATTGTGGAAAGAGCTCAGACTAGACTGAAGCTCAGCACTCAAAAATGTGTTGAATTTACCTGCCCATGTTGTTTCTTGCAAATATTATCATCCATGACACAGTGGGCGGCTTTAGAATATGGTTCTTGATACATCTTGATACTATTGTCCGAGCTTGTAGAGTGTTTCAGTTCTAATAAGGTGACCGTGATAGACAGCAGGCTGTTTCAGTTAGCAACATCGCTCATCCACTGATTAGCCGCGGCCTCCAGTTATCTGTCCCTGTGCATTGGGAGTGACCTCTGCCAGCAAAAAGACCACTCCATTCCTTTGATGTCCCAGCACCTTCACTTCCTACACAAATATCTTCAGGACAACTCATTAGAGCGAATCTAATCAGACTTTAAAGTACAAACGGGTAATGAAATAAGTGATACATCTCACTTTAGCTATTGATGTACAATTACGGTCATGCTTTTTCCCAATAGATCCATTTTACTCCTGTAATATCAGTTTATGACCACACAAAACGATCTATGATCCATATTGAGTGGTTTGCAAACGAGAATGCTGGTGGATTGGCCGCATACACTCCCTCCAGTTTTTCTGAGTGACTGAATACATGCACCAGGAAAACACAACCAGAATACAATAGTTTTAAGGAAATGTATTTCAGTTACTTTCTCTTTTGGTGGCACTGAGAATATTACTTACCAAACTTTATGATACTACATGATATTATTGATATATTACACGAATGATTGAACCGTATGACGGAATATGTAACATAATACATTTGAATGCACGTATTCTGTATCTCAAAAGATTTTCATATTCTTCCCAACACTGAGATTCTTTATGAATACGAGATTGTGGCTAGAGGTAGTTTGAATTGAAAAACAGACATATAAGAAGAATATTTAAACAATATTTTTCAGCACTACTCATCAGACTATGGTGAATGCATTTTAACAGTAATTAAAGCAGTTATAGAAGTTCTAAAGTGCTGCTTGTAATTGAGGTAGATTGATTTTAGGAAGGGGTTTTGCATAAATGACTTTATGATAGTTCTGTCATTGTTAAAAGGATGCTGGCTGCTAACAGAAGAGAGAGTCAGGGTGTTTGAATCACTTAAAGAGCAGCCAGTGCATCATGACACGAGGAAAAAAGAATAATAACGATGGTTTGATCGCCGAGCTTTTGTCACAGGGAATGTGCAGGCTGCGTGCGCTGCTGCGTGCGCTGCTGCGTGCGCTGCTGCGAGACATGGTGTCGGCTGCCATCTTTCATCAGAACACCTTCCTCACATCCAGACAAAGTTCTACAGTTATAATTACACACTAAAATAATAATAATTGTAGACGGAACAAATTCATATGATACAATGAGACTTGACAAACAATTCCATCAGCAACATTTCACATTATAAAATAGATTACAGATCGGTGGCGTTTTTAACTAGGATAGATCATGCAATTTGATCATTTATGTTTCTATGTCTTTGTGCTGAACATTCTAAATCGCTTTTGGTGACCTTGGTCTGTAAAATGCGCTATTTGAATAAACATTACTTACTTACTTTGTAATAGGATAGCGTTTTCTTTCATGTCTTGGTTCATTGCTTTTGTTGTGTATGAATTGTATTTTTCTAATAAACCTTGCATTAATAATTTCCAACGTAAATTCTTAGTTTGTGACAATGACAATAAAATATTTCTGATAGTGACATTTCAGAGGAGACAAAAATATTTGCCATACTTTTTCTTTATTATAAAGGATGCACAAGATTGTTATATAATGTACAAATCTCAGCGTATTTGCTGTGCAGGAACCAACACATGGTTTTGGGGGCCAACAGGGGGAGCTGGGGCCTAATCCACTGTTGCCACTCTCCCACCTCTCCTGCTGGACTAACTCACTGACTCTGAGCTTGAAACTGGGTTAAACGGCCCTTGTGCAATCTATCTTGTGTTGTGTGAGCTGCAGACACCGTGGCCACCGTGTCACTGCAGCTTAATCAGGCCTTGATTGGAACCCCTCAAACACACAGTAAATCAATCAGACATGAAGAGATGCCATAAAGGTTCTACGCCACTTTTACTGCCGCATTTCTTACATGTTGTGTTAAAACGCTAATTTCCAAGACATTTCTTCGTCCTATTGTGTTTTTCAGGCGGTAATTATCATTCAGCTGCTGCCATGCACTTGCTGTGGTGAATTATGATAAAGTGTTGTGGACAATTATTCTGCACCCGGTGACTGACCTCCTCTCCTCCTCTATAGCTCCTGAGCCGCCGTTACCAATGGAAACAGCACAAGGCTAACATTTACCTTCACTCTTTTGTACTTCATATTGCAGCAAAAATAGACTAACAAAGCACAGCAAACGGCAGAGAACTGAACTTTCCCAACTACTATTATACCTGATGCTGACAAAGATAAATTAGTCAAAGAAAAGAGTGGGGTATGCTTCGACAACGGCCGACCTTCCGACACCAATTAGCAGATTGATTACCCGCCTGAGAGGAGCGGACGCTTGTCAATCAACGCTGCACAAGGGGAGCGACAGGAAGGAGCTGCCATGGATGTACCTGGAATGTTAAAGGAACAAGAGGCTGCTGCAGGGATGCCATACAGAGGCACTGATCCATACGCATGCTGCTCAGACACACCACAACAGCAAAGAAGCAAACACCACTTGGGCACAAAGGCAATGAATACTTATACGCAGGCGGCAGACTCAAATACCTGTATGACTGCGGTTCAAAGCCTCGCCACGATGCCGGCTTGGCTTCCTGTACTGTACGTGTATCACAGAGGATTACAGGCTGAACGGTCAATATGGACTATTACACACTAGTATCCATCAGCAGCTTCTGTCCTCTGGATGGTGACAGTGCCGTTTGCCTTCATTTAGCAAGGACACGCTAACAAGGACACAAAGTAAATAAACGCCTAGCGCTAAATTTAGAGTTGCCTGACAGATGCAAAGGTCCGAACAGAAATGGATATTTTGAGCAGGAAAAAGACTTTCAACCGTGCTTTCTTCAGACCAGTTTTGTGCTAAATGCCAATAGCTAAAACGTTAAGATACGTTGTGGTTTTTAAATGGGCAGTTAAACTTGAGCAAGATATAGACCCAATTTGATTTGGCTGTGGGAGGAGAGACTATTAGGTCCTGGTTCAGCCTCCTGCAGAAAATATGGTCCACAGACACTCTTAAAAGGATGAGACAATGACATCACCACTATACTCACAAAACCCACTACATAAAGAATAAAAGGAGCAGAAACAGAAACCAATTTGTTAGATTAAACATATCTCATGTGGCTGTGATTTAGATGGTCTGCTGACCACAGTTGCACAAACCTTTACCTACTCGGACACAGTATTCTGTCAATCTAGCCCAGCCAGAACGTCTAATTATAGGCTGCAGACGCAAGAAGGTCAAAGTGAAGATTAAAATTCCTATTGCATATTATCAGCTGACTTGCAATTATTTGCTAACTCATGTCTTTACAGTAAGCAGTAAATCTCACAATTAATCTGTTACACGGAGCACATGGAGCCTGGCTTTGTGAATGATCTTGGGGGGAATTATCTGCCATTCATTATTCATTATGGATTCAAACCTTTTCTCAACATAAAAATGTACAGTTTATGAACCTGGCCTTTCTATTACTATGCATTCATTTAGACATTTGGAATTGGACATTTTAAACAAAAATGTATTGTATTGGGAGTCTTAAGAAACATCTAAAGCCGGTGTTTGAGTATCAGTGAAGCCTGAATTGCACACAAAGAAGGAATATATGTTGACAAGGCCTCTAAACTATTTGTTCATAGCTGGCCTGAAAGTCTAGCCCCGGAGTAGCATGTTTTTGTAGCAGGGCAGCAGCCTCATCATGTCAAGCAGGGTCATCACAATAAACATCTTTTTCAGCTTCTTTCCCAGAGCGACTTCTTTACTCACCTTTTTTAAAAAGCCCCTAAAAGATGTGTGGACAGACGACTCAGTGGAGCAGCTAAGCTGTTGCTAGCAGACATGCTCTGTTTTGAACCGAGGCAGTTTCATTCAACAGGACTCATCAAATGAGCAAAGAAACGCCTCTATCTGACTTTTCTTGTACAACAAAGGTGCAATTATTCCACTTCTATTACAATATGAGTTACTGTAATGGACAGGGTGACAGTCCCACACTCAGTGAAAACACATTGATGTCAGCCACTGTTCTGCTCCATGGGCTCCTCAGCTCCTTGTACATATGCTGTGGACAGTTCCAGGTAGATATGAATAAATGTCAAAATCCATCTCATAGGAACCATCTATTTAGCAGCTGTCATTCCAGCCTGGAGAACGTCTTGTGCCCTGTGCAGTCCCAGCCGAGAAAAAGTTATTAAGGAAGAGAACCATGGGACAAGAGGGAATACGACGAACGGCACAATTTGGATTCGTCCTGTACTTCATGGGAGTCATTGCATACTTTGAATAAAGGTAAGATGGATTTGTTGATAAACAGGGTTTTTTCAAGAATGAATCACAGTTTCCCAAATATTATATCAGTCAAAATCCAAAGAGAAATCAACAATATCAGACCTCTATCTTGGATCCAAGTGCAATAGAATGTATGTCTGCTCCAAAATAGGAATGACACCTTTCAATCACACAAGCACATCTCATCAGCCTTCAACATACAAGATATATTTACAGTAAATTTGTAAACAAAGATTTAAAAATGTTCAGAGGGGGTTGTTCCGTGGAAGACAGAGCATGAGAGGAACTTTGTCTCGTCTTATACTTTAAACATGAAAAAAATATACATATATTGAAGAGGCGGATGTTTAATGTAGAGCTGCAGCAAGCAATTATTTTTGTAATTTTTAAAGACCTAGTTTAATATTGCTCCCACAAGTGCAAAACAAATGTGAAAATGTCCTGTTTGTGCTGGTGGGTAATTCACAAAATATGCTTGGTTTTCAACAAACCAGTAGTTATTGCATCGATATTGAAATAAGGAATGTTGTCGTTATCATTCAGCATAGTAAGGATGTCTGAATGTCTTCAGTTTGTCTATAATAGCCACATGTGCATACACGCGCATGCTTATGGTAAGACAAATCAGACATGATGCCAGGAATAATGATCGCAGCTCTGTCACATTCTAATACATGACAATACAAATAAACACAGGATGTGTTTTATGATGAATATACACAAACTTTATTGGGTCACAGACAAACCCCTGCTCTCCTCAGAGCCGAGGACTCGTGCCTCTGAGAAGTGTGGATCTCATGAGCTAAGTCTGAAGTTTGCATGGTGTTTCTTTAATGGTTCACGACAGTGCATGACAGATGTGGTACATACTGTCTGGCTGTATGTACCATGTATATGAGCTTTTTAAAAGACATGATATGGACCAATAATACATGTTTTATAATTTGGATGAAGTCAGTGTTTTCTAACCCTGATTGGTTGATGCATGTAAACCTGACGTGTAGCTTGAACCAGTGGGAACACAGCTAATTGGCACAGTTGGTTTAACAGCAAATTTTGGCCTTCACTTCAAAGTTGTGTTGGTGTTTCACATACAATATTTTTATATTTGTGATTAACTAGACAGTATAAATTATCTGATCTGTTGCAATTGCATTATATTCATGATATTAAAAGCCATGAGAAGAAGTGTGAAGGGGGAAAAAACACGATGAAAGAGTGGAGCATAGTTATTATGAGTTGGAGCTGGAGACTATTGAGGACCAGCTCTGACACAATTTAATTGCTAGGTGGGTTTTGTGTGTGAGGAGGGGGTGGGAGTAAATATGATAGCATTGACTCCTCACATGTGGTTTCCCAATATCAGGTCATCTTCTCTGCATCTGCCCATCATAAAGGCAGCTGCGCAGGAATCAAGTATTAATTATGGCTGTGGTTGATGCTGTCTGGGGCTATAAGCGTGTGGCTGCTCATTTTAAGTTTTGCCCCTCGTCATTTTTGTATGCATGAGCTGAGAAACAGGACTAGGCTTGTTTTTGGTCTATGCCCACAGTCTAAGTAACCTAAAATCCATCTTTATTCATGCTTATAACAATAACCTCCTCTGTGGCTCAAACCAGCAAAGTCATACCTTATTACTCTTCCAGACATAGTATTGGGGACCTCTGTCTCTCAGCCTGAATGCTTTGGTTTGGGTGATACGAGCACCAGAGAAAAGCCAAAGACTTCCCAAACTCCTACCAGGTGAATGTGTGTAGGAACTTGGGATAACAGGGTCATTTGATATTTGAGGTCGTCTACATTGCATCATTCATGGTAACTGCAAAACAGCCCGAGTCACTCCTCGGAAAGTTCATGTGTGTCCATTATGGTAATTTCAAAACCTTTTTATTCTGAGCTGCAGCTTCTCATCTTCTAGATTTACTAGACATTGGTGAGCCTTGTTTGGATTTTTTTATTTAAATGTGTGTTTGATGTGTTCTTCCATGGAGCAGAGAAGCTCTAATGCACAGGTATCAGGAGGAATTACAGGAGGGCTGCTGCACACCGTCAGCCACACTTTCTTGTGGCGCACTAAGTAGAGCTGGCTGCTGTCACAGATGAAGGGCCATAGCACATACATACACCATCATGTTCCCGCTCCACCCTTTGAACACAGGATGTGTTTCCAAGTCAAGTAATTAACTCAGAGCACGGACATTTTTTGTCTGCTCTCTGTCAGTGTCGGAAAATATAAAATAAAAAAGAACGATCAATACTTTGCTATTTCGCAATTCCTTCTGCATTATTCTAAACGCATGAGTCAGTCTCAGCTACGAGGCCACTTCAATTTTAAACTTTTTGTTCAAGCCAAGTTTTGAACTTATTTCCCTCCACTCATAATTTATCCCAGAAATTAAATCTATTGCTTTGCTTTCCGACAGGACATTTTATGTACAGTATAAATTCTGTACAATATCTGTAGGCAGTATTCAAATGTTTACTTTTCTTTATAATTCTTTTGCGACACATCGCAGAAGTTTAAAAGTTCTACATAGTTCATACTATTCATTCAAATGCGCAAAATGGTGATTATTGAATATTATGTTTATTTTCCCAATAATTGGAAACATTTACAGATTGAAAAGTTTCTCCTTTATGTTATTAAAAAAGCATCAATTCATTTTAATTTACATAAAGTAAATACCTTTATAGTACCATCCAAGAAGATTTAAAAGCCTTGAATAAAAAGATTCCTGAGCTGTCTGAGTTAGTAATTTGTCACTCGTCAGCTGAGTGATTGTTTAAAGTGCTTCTTGCGGTGCCGTTGCCGTAGTGATCCCTTACAGAGATTTGTAGCTGCTGCAGCGATGCCTTCAATGCCGCTGGTGCATCTCTGCGTCGCTGGCAGCCAAATCAGTGATGTAATGCTCATCCAAAAAGCTAGACATAAGATATTACATCATCCTGGTTGTGCACCAGAGTCATCTACTACACATAAATTGGGGCTAATTAAGCTTTTGCTGCTTATTGTTGACATTCATGTTTCAAAATCTTTTCACAGCATGTGAATGATGAGCAAAATTGGCAACAATGGCTACATTTTCTCATTTATCGGAGGCTTTTAAATCATATTTAATGCCCTGGGGCTTGGGGTGTACGGGGGGAACAGGAGAGTTAAGAGGAATTTGGTGAGTTGATGATTTCAGGGGGGCAAATGAGGAAGCTTTGAATGTTTCAACTCTTAGGGTGGCATTTGACAAAACCAGAGCTCAGGAAGAAGCAGTTACATCCCACTCAGACACAGAGAAATATCTCATCAGCTTTTTCCATATCAACATGGGTAAGACACAAATAAGCAGTGACTTTAATAAATGAGTGGAACTCAATGGAAAAGAGTTGTAATTTATTATGGGGACATGCAAGCAGATAATAATAGCTCAATAACAAGAGCATTTTTGTCATATGAGTTCAGTCATCTATTCCACGTTATCCATTGCCAGGTCACGGAGACAGCCGTCATGCAGAGGTCTACCATCACAGCAGTAACCAGGTCCTGCTCTTCTTAGTTTTTGAGGTCTGACAGGTCTGACTTTCACATACAGGTGGCGCCACATTAGACATATGTAACTTGTCGAGGTGAATATAGTATGCAAGTATTATGATGGTGTAGTCTGAATGTAACAATATCAGTAACTAGATAAGTTTCTAGTTCTAGTTTTACCCTACTGATGATGTGTTGTTGCAATAGAAATCCTGCTCTGCTTTCAAGAACTAGAAACTTGTACTCAATAACTTAAAAAATATATATAAAACATATATACAGTATATAATATGCTATATCATGGCATGTTATAGCTTGTGACATTTTCAATTAGCCACCTTTAGCCACCTTAGGCCATTTAAATTGACCAACTTTTTAATGAATCATTAGGGATGCACCGATACTACTTTTTTTGAGACTGAGACGAGTGCAAGTACCTTAATTTGAGTACTTTGAGTATTGTCTCCTTGTGTCAGTTTTGACTTACACAACGTACAGTCCTATTTACGGCCGACATCTTGTCCGCTTGCTGCTAGCTAGCTTTCTTGTCTGCCGACTTTTGTTGATCATTGTGGCAACACAGCTGTATGCTGTCGTGACGTTAATGTAAATTAAAATGTGGGTATCGGTTGCCGGAGTACGGGTACGAGTACAAGCCTATGGTATCGACCCGATACCCGATACCGGTATTGGTAACGGTATTGTTGTAAAATTATGAATTCTATTCTCATTCATAATTTTATCCTTGCGCACCACATCAAGGGCTTACCACAGCCAGGACAGAGGCTGGTAACAGCTAGGATGGGAAGAGGCAGCCTTGTAATATTACCACTCCTGTAATTTGACCTAACAACAGGGATGATGATGTAAAAATAATAAAATACAGACAAAACAGACCATGTAGCCCATGTCTAACACTAAATTTTATAAAGTAAACAGCAAACAGCAGCAGCAGATGATAGGAGCCACTCCGCTGAGATCAATTGCTGGGTCAATAATGGGAAACTTGGAATCATCCTGATCTCAGGGTTGTATAGAGGTGCAAAGTGCTTAATAACTAAATGTTAAGAGATTTTTTCGGCAGCGCACTTCCGTGTTTGTTGGCATGTACGTGGGTATACTGGTATAATTGGGGGTGGGTCATCAGAAGATTTGTTGATAGCAAAATCTTCTGAATTGGCAGCACATCCTGGATTTCATTTCAAACCTACAGTTTTTAACCTGGATTGATAACGAGGCCCTTAATGTGTCTGTCGTATAAATTCATAACAGGTTTCCAAAATTGCAAATACAACACCTACATTTTTTCTCTTACTTCTGGTGACAATATGTACATTTCTGGGCGCATCACAGAGACCCAACACACATATCATGGTCCAAGTCTTCTAAATAATAGTATGGTATGAGCTGCTGATTCACTGTCTGTCTGCCAAAGTGTATAAACAGGAAGACGTACCTAATAATGCACTCTTTCTCACTCGAACAATTTCTTAAGTGCATTGTTTTGACGTGTGAACTTCCTTATACAACCCGGGTGTCATTGTGGAGTGAGAGTTTTGTTGCCTCTCACAATTATCATCATTACCTCAGCTCAATACCCTGTAATATTATTTCTTCTCAGCCTCTGAAAATTACAGGCTGAAGCGGTGGTGCACAGTTTTATGAAGTTTAAGTGCTGATATTGATGGAGGGCTAATGGTAGTCCTTGGCCCACAGTGTAAATAGTATCTAAGATGATTACGTTTTTAGCACGTGCAGAACACCAAAGGGAACATGTGAGGACTACGGCAGGTATGGCCACAGGACGAGAAGCCTATTGTCATTAGGTGGAATTAACAGTTGAAAGAAATGCTCATGAAAATAAAACATAAAATTCCATTTTTATTGGAAAGTAGTAGTACAGTAACTAGAGCAGCATTTGTTGAGCCAAGAGACGCAATTCCGTACCATTAAAAAAATGCAGGATCTAGAAGGTGATAAATCCCATTTGTTCCAATTTTTACTGAAAATGTTGTAAAAATATTCCAACCTTATCTTGTCTTGCAGATATCAAGACAAACAAACCCTGATGAATACATAAATTCCTGGCCAAGAAAATATTAAGAACACTGGCCACATTTTATTATTATAATTTAATATGGCCATTTAATACTTATCTTGATTACACGTAAAAGCTACAGACATCCTGGGAACCAAACATTTTGAATTTAATTCAAAATGATTGCTACTTATTTTAGATCTGCCCATTCTCACCACGAGCACCCATGTTTTAACTCCAACCTCCTTATGGTAGTAGGAGCTCAACGTACATCTGATTGGTCAGACATTATCATTCCTATCTCAAACAAGATATTAAAATGGGGAGTCAGCATTTCATATTTATGCAGCTAAAATTTGGAAAGGACTTTCTGAAAATGTGTGCATCTGTGCATACAACTAAAATATTGTATATGTGTATGAATTTTTGCTATACAAAAAAATTGAATGAATGGTGCAAAACAAATTAACTTGCCTTTATTCCTACTGTCCTGTAATGTTCACACCAACACTGACATTTCTCTTCAATCAAATAAAAGAGTCAAATACGATTAATGATCTTATCTTATATATACATCAGAGATTGCCAAAGTGGCTGTGTGTCCTATCAAGCCGCAACTACATCAAATCAAAGATCTGAAAGTGACTACGATCTGGCTCCACTGTGGCAAGAATAACACAAACTCCTTTGATTCATATTTATTGTCGCTATTCTGTTCATGGCAAAGACCCTGTAAAATTGTTTTGCTAATGTATATTTGTGTTGTGTTGTTACGCACGTCCTACTGAAAGGCGCCCTTGACATCCAGGTCTCAGGGTTACGAATTTTGATTTTCACTGCAACTTTCCGCCCCTTGTTGAACCTATGGCTGATATCTTTCAATCGCGAGCTCTCCTGTCCTTGCAATCACAGTGTCATTGTTCGTCTTATGTTGTGGAAAGCCCTTTTGACAGAGCCTTGTGATGAATCACCTGGCTAAGGCGTTTGGAAAGAAAGCCTCAGATCCCATCGCCCTCTTTTTCTTAGCCAGAAAAAAACATTCAATTCATTTCTTCGGCTCTTTCATGTCCCACCCGCCACAGTTTTCAGAAAAAGTTATTCACAGCAAACCCTCAGTTTTCTTTCTTTTCGTGCGGCTCCACAAAGTAAATATCTGCCAGGTTTAGTTCATAAAGGAAACGCTTTTACTTGCTTTAGGTGCTGAAGGCAAAGCATACACTGATATGTTCAAGGCTTGAAAAAACAAAACATTGCAGCCTAAATCCCAGTCACTAAATTAAGTGGCAAAAATTCAATGCGTTTCGAAAAATGAACTACATTGCTATCCTTCTTATTCATTAAACCAAAACAAAGCAGAACAATGCTGCTTCTTTTATAGCAACGTTGAAGGCCAGCAAAAGACGCTGTTAGACAAAGGCTTGGAAAATAGCACAGGAGAATTACTGTGGGAGACTGACAATGTTCGCTGATCAGAGGCTATGTCTACACAAAGACAAAATAGCTAATAGAGTCACAAACAAATTGTGTAAATATTAAACAAAATGTATGCATCGACATTGACCTTTAGAAGGCTTCAAAATACCTTAAAGTGCTGTAGTACACCTACCAGGCCCGAGGACGGCGCTGCAATGCACCACAGCATAACACCAAATATTATTATTAATATAATATTATTATATTATTATATTTTTTTAAAACCTGAAAAGTTGTCATAGGACTTCAGCAGACAGTACTAGTGAGTAATTTGTATTTATATGATTTACATCATCACCACCATCCGTTCACTGTCATTACATCATCAATACCTATCATACATGTTTCCAGGAAACCTGAAAGAAGCCTAAGCAGACACAGGAAGAACATGCAAACTACACACAGAAAGACTGGTAAAATTGCACCTTCTTGCTGTGAAACTCAAGTGCTAAACAGTACCACTGTGCCAAACTATCAACCAGCAAACTTCACACTGTGAAAACCAATTAAGCATTTAGGTTAGGGTTAGATAAGAGCTGAAATGATAATAGAAAACATTCTCCTTGAGTCAGAACCATCGTCCCTACGCTTGCTCCAGAAATACAGACAGAGCAAGTTCCAAAACGTGTTCCAAAGGCCTCACAAATAAATGTGTAATTACAGCTGCATTTTGTATTTGCAATTTGTCAGACAAAAGGGATAAACAGTGTAAAAAGATTAATTTAGTAAGAAGTTTAGTAAAACGAGTGTTGCAGAAACCCTGTGTTTTGTACACTGGCATTAAGTAATTGTTTATTTTTTTCAATCAATTAAATGTTTTTTTTTCACCAAACAATAAAATAACATAACTTTGTGCATACTTGTTTTGAAAGTGGGTTCAGCAGACGTTTATTAAATTCCAACCCCCTCTTTCTCTCATACACACACAGGCCCAGACACTCTCTGACCCAACATCCATCCCTACTACTTGCTCTGTGATTCAGTGCTTATTTTCATAGTTTTTTATGCACTCAGATTTGGACATGTTGTAATAAGCCAATTGGAACAAAGTTTTTTTTCACCCCCAGTATATTATTAACTTATTTCAGGAATACAAAATAAAGGCAACGTGTGTAGCTAACTGTCATGCATGTAATTGTCAATGCGGTTTATATAGATCCAGACATTAGTACATAGGACAAATGCAGGAATCCCTCTGCCCAGAGCTGCAGATACAGACATAACAAGCTTCCTGAGTGATGGGATACAACTTTTAGACTAGCCTCTGCTTCCCTGACACAGAGCTTAACGTAAAACAAACACCGCACACTTCAATGACACACGGCTCCAACTAAATCAATACAGCTATATTTATACATCTAAATCATCTTTGAGCTAAACAAGGCATTTATGAGTCACAATCACACAGAAGTGCGGCATAACGAGTTTATGGAAAAAGGGCGCGTCGATTCTGCTGCGGTGAAATAAATGACATCAAAACATTTATAAAACAAATATAGTGTGTGAATAGTCTTCCAATGTAGGAAGTTTTCTTAAGATTGTACATAAAAAACATTACTTCAACACTAGGCATGTTCCAACACTTCCAGAGCAGCTATTTTGTTGCATTATATTTTGTTCAAACCTCTTTGACTGCTTCATTGAATAGACCAATCTGCACAATTAAAGCATACACAAGGCTGCCTGTACGTGAATTTAAGGGAAAACTTGGACAAACCCTTAGCTGTCTGTATAGAGGGGAGGCCTGACACCTGGGCAAACACTGCTCTCGATCATCTGTCATCAGCTATGGAAAGCAGCACCAACCTGGTTGCTTTTGTCAGCGTTCACAAAAGAAAAATGCCTCAAATTAATTTAGCACTCTGCATTCATCTTCTAGGAAAGGCTTAAGACCTGATCTAAGCTTACGAAACAGCAAGAGGCAACTCACAAGGCTTGGTATAAGAATTTTGGCTAGTTATCGATGCCAAATGCAGCTAAGGCGTGACTTGTTGAAGGTGTATATCTTCTGCTCGTTCGACAGCCCTCTCAGATCAGACCTCTTTTACTCAGCTGTAGCTCACGACTCCAGGCCACTTGAGCATGTCCAAGGTAATTGTAGTGAACATCAAACACAGAATAACTACTTGTTGAGCAGTGGTTAGTGCGACATATGGGGTTTGAGGTGGCCGACCATGTGATTCATAGTTCAGTCATGGCGTCAATATTCACACAGTCTGGAATGTAGCTTACTCTGGCTTTTCCCAAGAAATATATACACAGTAGTTGTTATGCACTGTGCACTATTATCTGATTATTGGTTAAAACAATCAAATTAAAGTGAATTTTTAAAAACATCAAGAACTGCTTTTACAAAAATATCTAGACAGGAACTATAGTAAACAAAATTGGCTCAAGAAATCAGGCACAGTCTCTTTAATGTTCAACAATATCCTGTGTTTAGAAAATATAAAGACAGCTGCATCCTGTTCTTGTTCACACACCAAGGCATCATGATAGTCCTGCTAGACCCTGAGCCCAGGTAATGCTCTTGCTCAAGCTTTATTGAAGATATATTGAAAGTATGACTGCTATAGATTGGCAACGCACAAAGGAAATACCATGAATTGCATTTCCATGGTAACACCCTGTAGTTTGGTGCAATCAGTGCAGTCTAGTCCTGGAGTCACACTAAGCCATTCAGACAGTCAGACAGGGCCGTGTGAATAAGTGCTTAGACCTGTTAGCACCATAGAAACTCATCTTTCACAAATACGTGCAGTGTGACAGAGGCGTTTGGATAGAAAAGAGGCCATGCTACCGCGCCACATCCAGGTCACCTCGTTCCTACTTAGTTTTCCTTCCCATATCTATCTACACACCTACAACAGGCAGGTGTTTCATCTGACTGCTGGATGCAAAACTCTAGATGTTTTGTTACTGTATATCTAGAAAGACATCACAAAGCAAAATGGCGCAAAGTTATGTTTTTGATTGTCACAAGAAAGTATAATAGTTTTACATTAAAATGGATTTGAGGTTTTTTATGTGTTATGATGTGCTCCACTAAACCTGAAATGTAATTAGAGTAATATTCATGCTGCTTACACACTTTCCAATCAAATTTACAATACAAGTTTGTCCCAAAAACAGGTCTCTCACTGTTTGTATTTCACAATAAAGCTCTTGTGCTGGATTATCAATTGATCTAAATTCTTAAATATCATAATATTGTATGCTTCACAACTCAGTTTACAAATTGTGTGTCTCTTCAGTATGTCGAATGAGGGCAGCAGCTCACGGATTGTCCCTCTGCAGGTGTCTTTTCAACCGCAGGTTAGCACCAGGGCAGATTAAAGCTATGCCTCCCAGTGGCAGTAATACCAGTGGTCTGTATAGAGCCCAGTGCGGCCTGTTGAATGTGGCTTATGGCAGCTAAAGAGCAGGAGAGGGGAATGCTGAGGGGATTACTCTCACGTTCTCCATGAAGTGGGAAATCAAAACCGTGTATAGGGATGATCCCAAACACAGCGTGAACACTGGTGCACGCTCACATGCACGCCAGTCCACAATAACTCCCTCAAGATGCTCATTTGCAAAGGCACACACGTAAACCAGGCATATTGGACACCACTATCCCTGTTGGCTATTGACACCCAGGGTTTTTATAGCGGAGAATCACCATCCAACAAGGGCTAGCTCCACTCTGAGAGGATTAGTGTAAGTCGCTCTGATAATGAAATCATGGGCTGAGTAGCTCTCAGAGGATTTGATACAAAAGGGCTCTGAATTACTTTGTCTTTTCTTTTTTAAGTCTTTTATAGTCTCTGGTGAGAACATTAAGAGTAGTATAAATTCTGCAGCACATGTCACCCCCGTCTCTGAGGAGGAAAGCCTAAAGATTCCTCCTCTCATAAGAAACTGCACTCGGGGCAGCAGAACATTGTCCTGGCAGTAATCTGTTGTAAGGCCTGCATCCTCTTTCAATTTAACAATCCGACAAGGAATAACACTGGGAAATGGCTTACTTTTTAAATTGGTACACCTATAAACTCTAGAAAGTTATCTACAATGGCTATGACTAAAGAGAAAAATATCAGCATGATGCAGATGCTGATTTTAGTACTGAAATAAAAGCTCCCTGTTTGTCAAGCTATGTTATAGGCTGTGGGATTTTCCTCTTGTATTCATTAATAATGCCATTTTTACACACTTTGTCTTCAGGCTTCAAATAGTGGGAGAACATCAGTTTTCAGCAGACCTGTCCACCTCCACGATCACATTATCAAAGCTCTTTTCACTACGTACACTGTATGAGCCACGCACAAACATCCAGTCCGTTTCGTACTCTCTATCAGCTGTTCTTATAAAAATAGAGCACAGCTGTAGCATAAATATCAAAACACAAAACATATAATAATGTGGTCTATTAAATGGATCTTAGAACCGCAGATTTCACAAGACTCGCTGTTGTGCCTGCACATGCTCTAGACATATATTGTGGGATCGGCGAGTCTGTTGTTTGTTTGCTTCTGGGATGAAGTCACACCTTCACCTTCTGAACCGAATGGTCCTCAAAAGCTTTAAACCCAAACGTCAGTGCAAGCTGTCATGGGTCTTTTGTTGCTTCAAATCAAACGGAACCCTACAATGACGATCATATTTGTCAGAGCCGTTCCTTTTTTGAGGGTCCCACAGATGAGCAGTAATTTAAGGATCAGGAGGAAGAGCCGGTTGTTGAAAGATGTAGTATAAAAGGTTTCTGAGGGCCTTTACCCAGCATGCACCTCCCTGCTAACATCCAGGAAGTACAGTCCTAGTAGCTTAACGGAGCATTCCACAAGTTGCCTCGGTTGTGATCACAGAGGAATGCTGCTTTAAAGTGTTTGAGATTAATATTTAACACAGCACAAGTTTTAAAAAGGCATGTGTTTTCTTAAGGGCTCTCCTTCCACTGTTATCAGACCTGTCTTCATAACAAAGCATTTATGACTTGTTGTGAGTGATTGATATCGTCCACGGGTGTGCTGATGTTGTCTCACGTTAAGGACCACAACAGATGAAGATAACTGCAAATTCAGTGACTGTGTGGTGATTACAAAAAGGAAGTTATTTGGGTTAGTCCTGCATTTGCAGATCAGTATGAACTTATTTAATGCATTTTGGAACAAAAATTATTGGATATAATTTGGCAATAAGACCTTGGATAAAATGAAGCAGGACGTATGCAGAAGGGAATTAATTAGAGATTATGAGAGTGCAGTCCCCCGTGTCTAGACCCCGGTGGCAGTTGAAGTTGACCCTCCAATGATGAGAGGAGGCGATGGGGAGGAGGCAGGTTTCTGTATGAACTGCAGGTTAATGCTGAGACTGAGGCACTGTTTATATGCAACCGGTGAAGGTAAAGGCTGATAATCACAGGTGTGAAAGTGTGCAGTTGAGCTGATAGCTTGATTATCTCCAGCACAGGTGTTTAGTAGAGAAAAGATTCATGCAGCTGGGATAGTGACAACAGGAGATATTCCAGTCATAATTTTAATTTTAGTTTCATAACAATTGTTACAATTCTGTTACAGTTCTTCTTCTTTTCTTTTCCACTTCAGCTCTGTACTCTGCCAGATGAGACTATGCAGCATAATGGGCCCGAAGACACACAGGGATAGGCGACTTCATCCATAATGAAGATGTATTGGATGTCCCCTGCTTCACTGCTGCAAATTTTTCAAACTCTCATCCATTTGTCCTTCCAACACTCTATAAAGGATGGCATTCAGCATGACCTGAATATAGAGAGGGTTATCAGGTGTAAGAAGGAGCCCATAAGGTAATTTTTATGTGAAAAATAAATCATTTACTCTAATAACACGCTCGAATGATGACAATGATGATGGGTTGTCATAATGGGACGACAAGATTTTTTTTCTGTTATCTCTATTCTTACACCAATATTTCATTCAATCCAAACTGAGCATTCAGTTGCGGTAATCACTATGAAAACAGTTGAAGAATGTTGAGCGTCTTACAAGCAGGAAGGTGCAAACATACGTCCCTCTGAGTGATCATGTTCCTGATTGGGTGACAAAGATGAATAAGGCCTTTTCAATAACTCAGACTAATGTTGTGGCTCTGCAGAACAGGCTGTTGCCCTGGGTGCGTGTGAAATGCTTGGGGTGGACAAAGTAAAGCGCGGCCAGTGCCCATGGCCTATTGTCCCCAAAGCCTGCTAAAGAGGTCTCTTCACGGGTCCAGCAAACACACTCTCCAGACTCTTGGCATATCTCTGAAGATCCTCCTTTTGTGTGTGCAAACACATTACTCTCTCAAGGAGAAGAACAGGGAAACAAGGCAGCACCGGAGAAAGGACTTAAGTATCTCTCCCCCACCGCAGTCACAGCCGCTCCTCCGACACATCATAATTGGGCCTGAAACACTTTTTGGTGCGGGCCTAATTCAGTGAGTAAATTGCAAAATGAGAAAACCATGAATGGGCCCTGGCTGTGGTGACTCAGCCTCAGAGTCGCTAAGAGTTACTCTTTGTGGTGGGCCACAAAAGGAAATGTTCTGTTAATCAGCATTGTTACAGAAGTGAGAGTGCTTTCGTTAATCACGTCTCTAACAGGTAATTCTTGTACAGTTGATGATTAACTGCATAGATACTCACTACTCAAGTTCGATATTAAAGGTAACATCGGCCTGATTATTATCAATGACTTGCTCTTTTTAGAATAAATAATTTTCTGTTTGAATGAAACATGTCTGAGACTGAGTCAGGTACATTGATATCTGACTATTCTCACAGGGTTCTTCAAATCCTTGCAGTTGGCATGGAAAACAAATCACAATGCTGACCTGACCAGCTTAAAGAGAACTGTTTCCCACTCCTTGTATGAAAAATGCAAAGCAGATTAAAATTGAACAAGGAATGCAAAAAATGCCTCCACAAGGATAAGCTAATGCTACATGGATGTTTACTTCCAACACAACACACTCAGATGAAGACAACACACCGTCTGAATGGGTTGACTTGGGTCAAACTGAGCTGAAAAGTATAGCTTACCAATTCCAACTATGGTGTAACAAGTTTTAATTATCTGACGCATTTAATGGGAAGTTGTGGACTGCAATCTTCCTTCATTATAGACTGTGTAATTTGAATCCACACTTTTCCTTCAAATTATAACTTTAAAAGCGCCTTACCTGGTCTAATGTACATGTGAAAATGTAGATTTATATCATCTATATCGGTCAAAGCATGCAAATGTCTGGCACAGCACAGCAGAGCCATATTACTTTAAAGAATAATCAACAGCAATGATTAAAGAATAGTTTTTAATGGAACTTTCAATACTTTTACTGTGCTTTGAGTTACAGAACTTTCAGAAATGTGTACCGACTTTCCCCCCAAAAGAATCTGCTTTATGGCGCATACTACTGCCCATACTCAGACCAAGTGACAAAAAAGGATGGTCAGACAAAGTGACAAAAAAAGGATGGTAATCTCCTTGGAATTTCCCTGCATTTTTTGAGTAGAAAAGATGGACAGTGGGGTTCAAAGGTCAACAGGACCAGTTTGCCAAGGCCCATCTGTTGGCCCCAGCGCAATGTTTACGCACAGGGAGTCTGAAGAGCTGTCCCAACACTACACAGTCTCCATACTGTGGTGGTCCGGTATAGTTGGCAGAATCCCCATTCATTACTCACTAATAAGCAATGGACAAGGCTTCATCTTGAGATGCCTTTATCTCATAAGTCCTGTGCTGTTAGCTTTGATGTGTCCAGGTTTATTCAATAAGATGAAGACGAGGGGAGAATGAAAGCAGCGAGTATATAGGTGCATTTTTAGGCTTACAAACAAATGGATGTGAAGCTATCGGAATCATGCAGATTTAAACAGACATTAACATCATGGTAATGGCACTAATGAGTAGTACCACTTTGATTTTACAAGTTACAATATTGTGTTTTAATTAGGAAGTCAAACAAAAATCATCTTCTCAAATTGCTGTTATTGTATTATTGTGAAGACTTATCATTTTAAAGTATTACTCAATTGCTAAGCCTTAATAAACATAATGTATGTATTTAGTCTAAAATCTAATTCATTACATGCTGTATTTACCTATCTTTCCTTTTATTCTCTGCAGGCTTCTCTGCAAGATAAAACTACACTCTCTGGGAGCTACAGTATCTGCCATTTGCTGCGGTTTCATTCACAAAATCTATCATTATGTTTTAATAACACCATGTGTGAGGATGAGAGAAAGGATGGCTGCTTCTCATGCTCACACTGACTGTGTGCTATTTGAAACCGAGATACTGTATTTAGAGCATATTTTGCCTTACCTTGTTAAAATTACAGCTCTGTCTACGTGTTTAAAATGAGCTGAGTGCAGGCAGGAGCCCATGACCACATTAAATAGGGCTTTAATATTTGACTTCAAAGAATCAATCACCAATCAACTAGCAGAGAAAACAGTAATTTTATCCATCTTTAAAAATAGTTGTTGGTGTGAAGGTAGGAGTTAACATTGTGACCTCAAGTAAAAGTCATAGTATAGCTAATAAATCTTGCCATTTTAATTATATTTTGAGGTTTACACAGGCCTAGATTTTTATATCATATTTGTATCCGGCAAAAGTACGTGATTACACGCCTCATTGTGTTGGCTTTATTTGATTAATCACGGTAGATTAAGTTGGTGCTTCTAAGGTAGCACTTGACTGCCACAACCCGTCGGAATAGGAAACTCTTTAGTCTTTAGAGATAACCCAGCCTTGTGTTGCGAGTTGTGTAAACCAGGGAAATTCCTGTTGTTGGCAGATGTACCAGCGGAGACCTACAAAGACCTCTAGGCATCTGCGGTGTGCAAGTCTTGGCTCTACTAGACACAGCCGGGAGCAGCTTAGATGCACCATTCAAATCCCAAATAGAGCCGTCAGAGTGAAGAAGAAAAAGCCCTGTCAACTGCAGTTCACACCAGAAATGTACTATTATGTCACAGGAGTTTCACGCACACAAGTAGCTGGTATAAAATAATGACAGACATGACAAATAGGAACATCAAAGTGCGCTTCATTAGGCGTTGTGTAGGCAGAACGAAGCATGCTCAGACAAGCCTGCATGAGCGCTTAATAAATCTTACATTGGAAGGAGGAAACCCTTAACTGACTGATTAACTGCTGACAGCTTTATGACAAAATTACTATTGTTGCACTCAAAGCACTCATCATTAGTTAAATCAATGGTAAGGCATGATCATTTATATACAGCAATATACAGTGTCTCTGTCAGCCTTGTTATTTGGCCCTGATCTTTCAGCAGTCCCCGCACTACAACACACAAGCAGCACTAATGGGAAATGTAGTTATGACAGCTGCCATCAAGTGACACCTAATAACTGCAGGTTCAAATGCAATGCGCAATGACAGCAGCAGTAATTACTTTCAATGCAATATTGCCCAAGTCCACATGTGAAGTTTTAATTATAAGTGGATGGTAATTAAATGCTCACCAATTCTCAAAAACATAGCATATGGTTAATACATAATATTAATATTAATATTTACATACTTGATGCAGTAAATAACATTGAGATTCAAGTTGCAAGAATAGTTTGACTAACAATGATGATATGTATGAAATGAAACCACAGAACAGCACCAGCTTGTCTGTGCTCTTGTAAACAAAGTTGAGATACTCATCATGGCTTGCCAACAAAAGGTTAAACTTTCTATCTATAATACCTTTATGCAAATCAATCCAGATTGCCAGTGGAAAAACACTTGCAACAATGCCATGTTGTTCAAGTGAAATGATTAGGACTAAATCACATTTGGTTGGCTAAAGCAGCTTACAACAAGGGACGTGTATTGAAAGCAGTGACTAGAGGCTTAAGACATACCTAGAGTTTGACAAAACTATAAACAGTTGCTAATGGCCTCATTTAGCCGCTATGTTAGGGCGACTATCTCTTAATCAGTAAAAAACTCCTCATGCCAATGCCAATAATCATCACTGGTCACTGGTCATCTCAAATCCAAGGTAGTAACAAAAGTCAATAATTTATTTATTCATTATTTGTTAGTTGTTTATTGTTTTAAACTCAGAAATACCAGGTATTGCTGTAAGTAACAAACAAGTACAGAATTTTGATCATTGATTAATTTAGTGCTTATTATTTTAATTATTCGATTAGTTCAGAATTAAAATGAGAGGTTTATACAGTGAACCTTTCAACATTTCGCCACATTTTAGGCTTCAAACATAAAGATATAAAAACATTTTTTTTTGTCAAGAATCAACAACAAGTGGGACACAATCGTGAAGTGGAACAAAATGTATTGGATAATTTAAACTTTTTTTACAAATAAAAAACTGAAAAGTGGGGCGTGCAATATTATTCGGCCCCCTTGTGCTAATAATTTGTAGCGCCACCTTTTGCTGCAATTACAGCTGCAAGTCGCTTGGGGTATGTCTCTATCAGTTTTGCACATCGAGAGACTGGAATTCTTGCCCAATCTTTCTTGCAAAACAGCTCGAGCTCAGTGAGGTTGGATGGAGAGCGTTTGTGAACAGCAGTCTTCAGCTCTTTCCACAGATTCTCGATTGGATTCAGGTCTGGACTTTGACTTGGCCATTCTAACACCTGGATACGTCTATTTGTGAACCATTCCATTGTAGATTTGGCTTTATGTTTTGGATCATTGTCCTGTTGGAAGATAAATCTCCGTCCCAGTCTCAGGTCTTTTGCAGACTCCAACAGGTTTTCTTCCAGAATGGTCCTGTGTTTGGCTCCATCCATCTCCCCATCAATTTTAGCCATCTTCCCTGTCCCTGCTGAAGAAAAGCAGGCCCAAACCATGATGCTGCCACCACCATGTTTGACAGCCTCTTGGCTGCATCTCTGATCAGTCTTCTCCTTGTTTGAGATGAAAGTTTGGAGGGACGGCTGGGTCTTGGTAGATTTGCAGTGGTCTGAGACTCCTTCCATTTCAATATAATTGCTTGCACAGTGCTCCTTGAGATGTTTAAATCTTGGGAAATCTTTTTGTATCCAAATCCGGCTTTAAACTTCTCCACAACAGTATCTCGGACCTGCCTGGTGTGTTCCTTTGTCTTCATGGTTCTCTCTGCGCTTTAAACAGAACCCTGAGACTATCAAAGAGCAGGTGCATTTATACGGAGACTTGATTACACACAGGTGCATTCTATTTATCATCATCAGTCATTTAGGACAACATTGGATCATTCAAAGATCCTCACTGAACTTCTGGACTGAGTTTGCTGCACTGAAAGTAAAGGGGCCTAATAATATTGCACGCCCCACTTTTCAGTTTTTTATTTGTTAAAAAAGTTTAAATTATCCAATAAATTTCGTTCCACTTCACGATTGTGTCCCACTTGTTGTTGATTCATGACAAAAAATTAAAATTTTATAGCTATATGTTTGAAGCCTGAAATATGGCGAAATGTTGAAAGGTTCAAGGGGGCCGAATACTTTCGCAAGGCACTGTAAATGTTTCATTCTTTTTTATGACAATCCTGTTCTATTTGAGTCTTGAAATCACATCTCATATAATATGTTGTAATCTGTTTATAGAGCAGTTATCAATTATTCAATTATTAAATACTGGTGGGCTATAACAATAGTTGTTATAGCCCACCAAAGGTCAACTGCCTGTTTGGTCTTTCGGTTACCTCTGCCAGGGTTTGTCTGAAAAACTCAAAATGTTGGAGCTGATCTATATAGTAAAGGATAATTATCCATGAGTATTGTAGACCAGGCATGTCATTAGTTGTTTATTTGTGCGATTCAGAACAGAACTTATTCTCCTGCCTCCTTGGTGTGATAGTTTGGATACCCATATAGTTTGTTTGTTTATTTATTTATTTCAAAGCTGCAGGTACACTACAGAACTATTAAACATGTAAACAAAGTATTTCAAACTTTCAAACTTTTCATACCAGGCATACCTTCTTTTAATGCCTATATCTGAATAGATATAAACCGAGCATATTGGAGATACAAATTAGGACAACATCAGGTTCTAAATTATGATTATCAATGTTGAATAAAGTATCTGCAGTTTAGGACCAGATCACCTCCTACTCCTCCTCTCCACCTCAACTAAACTCCTCATCCACTCCTCCATTACCCAGAAGGTATTTGTTTTAGCCTTTCCCATTTCACAGTTTGTCTCTGGGTTCTCAATCCCACCTTCTCACCCCATTGCTCTCATGAGCATCCCCATGGAGGGGGTGTCCCAGATAGGTTCATGCCATGAAGCGATCATAAAGATTCATCCTACTACTGACAAAAAATTAAGTTGAATTACACTCTATTGTTTTGGCATGGTTTTTACTAGAGAACAGTTATTTTTGAGTTATTCAGTTATTTATTTGATTCATGAAATAATTGAACAGGAGTTGAATATGTACCAGTCCTATTCTCAGAGAGCCTCAGTCTGTAACCTCATCTCAAAAGGTTTGTCTGTTTACAAAATCCAAGCCATCACAACACCTACTGCGTCGGCAGGTACAAAGCAGCTGCAGTTAAGTGATCCTGGTCAAGTCAATGACAGATAAAAGCTCCAATCGGGACGTCTGGGGCGTGCTCTCAAGCAGGTGCAGGGGGCAACATAGCTGCCAGTTTGACACGCGAGAGAGAGAGGGGTTAAGTGCTGGCTAAAGCTTAATTGTCCTTTGATACACTTTGATATGGAGTGAGATGAGCAGGGACTTGTCAGACACTTTGGGGGATTTGTTTATTAATCACTAGGTTGTGTGATGTGTCTCTCAGCACTGCAACAGGTATAATTAGGCTTTAAAGGCCAATAGAGGCTTGATGTGTGCAGTTCATTTTGTTTTATCTACTGCATCCTTTTGAAGTCTTAAGAAGGGCTAAATTGTGAGTGTGTCGAGTTTGCACGTAGAAACCACCCTCAAAACATTACTTAACAACGCATATACTGTAACCGGCATATGTTTTGGTTTTAAATTAGACATGGATTGTGGGCTTTATTTTGAATGTGTTTTATGATAATAAAAAACACATACTAACACCTGATCTAGCACCTTAGTGGACACAAACAAGTCAGAACTTGGCTGTCAAATCCAGACTTGACCAGATCATCAGATCTGACAGTTCAGTAATAAGTCTGTAAAGATTTTCCGAGGTCACTTTATTTGTATATTATTTGTGGTGCAATTTACATTGCATCCTACGCCACACACTCATAACATGTGTATTATAGGGTATAGTGCTCCACCAGAAATGTAAGCAACCCCCTAAAAATTGGATTGAATTCATAATAAATATTCCAAACAAACCAACTAAAATTAAAAATAAGTTCACATCATAATAAAATAAAATGAAAGGAAAGACAAAACTAACTGTTGTAAGAATTCTATGTATAAAAACAGATTAACTTTCAACAAAACTTCCATCTTAGATCTTAGAATCTTCCATCCTACTCTTTCGGGGTTTTTTGAGTGACAGTTCAAAGGATTGGTGAGGCATGACATAAGGCTTCACTTGTATCTTGTGTTAGGTTCCACATCCAACTGTCTTTTTTTTACACAACCATGTGACAAGCGTTAGGGAAAACAAACTGACACGGCTCTACTGACCCTATCAAAAGGTCAAGTGAAGTAGCATAAATGTTTGAATTTCAGGAGTCCCTTCACACTTTATCTCTCTAATAAATTGTGGTGTCAGAGGCGACGTGCTGAGTGGAACATCATGTAAGAATGTAAACACATTGTGGTCCACTTCACCGGCATTGATCTAATGTTACAGCCCAGCTGCAAAGATCTGAACCTCCAAAATAAGTGACAAAGGTGAGAAGGATGCGGTGCACAAATAAATATACTTAACAGCGTTTTCTTTGTACTAAGTATACTCTAATGTAGTGCAACCAGATCAATGACATTATTGAACGGATATTGATCATCGTAATTGATAAATGAACAAACCATGACTAGTAGACTAAAAATATAATTGAATTCAAAATCTTAATTGCAGTAACCCGACCCCAAAGCATCATTATCATTAAATATTTGCATCAATAATTTTGAGCATTTTCTTCATGTAGAACCCTCAAGACATAATATAATGTTATTAAAACATGAAAAAAAAATTCCAAAGAAACAAGGGAAGCAATTGTGGAACACAGACCTCTACCAAGAGGCACAGTTCCATTCCTAAGCCACAGGACCAGTGGGTAGAGCTCCCTGTGGGACCATGGGTAGAGAAGCCTGTGGGACCAGTGGGTAGAGCTCCCTGTAGGACCATGGGTAGAGCTCCCTGTGGGACCAGTGGGTAGAGCTCCTTGTGGGACCAGTGGGTAGAGCTCCCTGTAGGACCATGGGTAGAGCTCCCTGTAGGACCATGGGTAGAGCTCCCTGTGGGACCAGTGGGTAGAGCTCCTTGTGGGACCAGTGGGTAGAGCTCCCTGTGGGACCAGTGGGTAGAGCTCCTTGTGGGACCAGTGGGTAGAGCTCCCTGTAGGACCATGGGTAGAGCTCCCTGTAGGACCATGGGTAGAGCTCCCTGTAGGACCATGGGTAGAGCTCCCTGTGGGACCAGTGGGTAGAGCTCCTTGTGGGACCAGTGGGTAGAGCTCCCTGTAGGACCATGGGTAGAGCTCCCTGTGGGACCAGTGGGTAGAGCTCCTTGTGGGACCAGTGGGTAGAGCTCCCTGTAGGACCATGGGTAGAGCTCCCTGTAGGACCATGGGTAGAGCTCCCTGTAGGACCATGGGTAGAGCTCCCTGTAGGACCATGGGTAGAGCTCCCTGTAGGACCATGGGTAGAGCTCCCTGTAGGACCATGGGTAGAGCTCCCTGTGGGACCAGTGGGTAGAGCTCCCTGTAGGACCATGGGTAGAGAATCCTGTGGGACCAGTGGGTAGAGCCCCCTCTAGGACCATGGGTAGAGAAGCCTGTGGGACCATGGGTAGAGCAGCCAGTGGGACCAGTGGGTCGGGATCTATTATTGTTTGTTGCGCTACTTTCAAAGTTGAGTACAATAGGAAAAGTAATTAAAAGTTAGAGTTTGAAAGTTTACATTACATAACAACTGTTCCTCGCTGCAGGCTTTTCATGGAAACTTTATGAAAAGTAAACAAGTCTAAGGTAAAAGGTTATGTTATTAGTCTTTCCCTCTGCGCCATAAAAGGTGTAAACAGGGAGCTACGACTTCAATAAGACAGAGGATGGAAATACAAACATGTGGCTGCAGCTTTGGCACATGCAAATCACCACTTTGTTTTCATCAAAAAATTACAACATAGTCAGCTGGCAGACGCCACACTGTGGCACCTGGTGTTCCCAGGGGTCTCTCGTCGCAGTTCTAACCAGGCCCAGCCCCGCTTGAGAGCTGAGATGTAAGCAGGGCAGGAAGTGGAATGCAGCTATATCCTGATATTTTAATCCTCAAATCACTGCTAACTTATCCTACAACTACAAGCAAGATAACTAATATATATATATAAAAATATATATTATGTGTTGTATATGTGTTGTATATATGTTATGTTGGACTATTTTACCTAGTGAGCATGTTTTAGTGGTAGGGGAATCCGGAGCACCCGGAGGAAACCTACACAGAGACAGGGAGAACATGCAAACTCCACTCAGAAAGGCCCTGTTCCGACCGGGATTCAAACCCAGGACCTTCTTGCTGAGAGGCGAGAGTGCTGTCCACTCAGCCACCGTGCTATTGTACTATATTTCCATACAGTTAACTAATCATGTTTTGTGATGTTGAGATAAATATGGCTTTGCCACCTCGCTCTTTTCCTTTGTCACCTCACTAGATTGTATATATGTGGTATAGGTGAGGATGTAGGTTAGAGGGAGGAGACTAGGGTCCTGTGCAGACACGGAAAGTCCCCAATTATGTGGTAATTCTAGAGAGAGGTTGTGATATTTATTCTTATTGCCCAAAGAACTTGGCATTTATGAGACTCACCACAAACACATTCCCCACAGCAGAGGCAAACTTCAGGCTCTTTGCATAGGCGTTCAATCAGATTAAATAGCTACTGCTGATGATTTATAGTGGAGTTTTGAAGGAAGTCTGAAGCCCTGTTCATTTAATTCAGGTGCTCCCGTAAAAAATATTAAATTATTAAATTATCTTTAGTGTACTTTTGGTACCTTGATAAATGTGTCTGTGAGTTACTGTGTGCGGTTCAATATGAAAAAAATATCCTTTTCAATTTGCATCATATTTTAAGTAAACATGAGATGCTATCCTCTGATAATACTGTGCACTGTGATCAGCATGAAGTCATGGAGGCTACAGAGGCACATTACAATGGCTCTTAGGCACAGCAGGTGAGGTAGGGTTTTTGCGCTCATGCCTTTACAAGATGCAATTTATGGTCATTATTGGGGTCTATTTCGAGACATAGTGATGGATTTTGCGCAATTATTGTCCATTACAGAGAAGGATGGCCACTTGAGCCAGGCCAGGAATTGCTGGTAATGCATTTCATCAACATAATTGCAACATAATCAGAGAATCACATGAGAATCCCTTTGTTTTTGTATTGAAATGTTTTTCATTGAAATTCTTCAATTATATGTAGGTTTAAAGATCATGTCGTCTCTAACGCATATCTGTACTTCAAAATCATGTCTGTAAAAATAATTCAGATACTGACTCTGGCATTAATATCATGTAAATGCAAAAAAGACAGAGAAAGCTAATTGTCCAACAGAAACAAGCTGTCAATGCAGGAGTCAGGACCAGGAGACAGAGGCAGGGGTAGTTCTGGTTAGGGGATGCTGCAGTGATGATTCCTACAGCATGGCTGGCATAAGCACAAGGCTGAGGTAATTCAGATGAGCCTGGTCACTGCCAGCAGGGCCACAGTGGGCATTTGAATGCCACCGTAGCCCACCAACATCATTAATCAAAATGGCCGATCAATAACTTCTCAAGTGCTAATAAGCACTGGCACATTTTGTGATATGTGAGGCGCTCCATCATTTCAACTACTATAAGATTTATTGGAAATCCATTGTTAGGTCCAAAGTATGAGGTAATGTAGCACTTAGTAAATGAAGTAAAACCAAAAGCCTAGGGTGATTTGTATTTCATTTACAAAAGACATGTCTAATCATTAGGAGCTTCATCTCTTTGAAACACAACCAACCAGCACCAGCATGTGTATCGTTAGAACTTACTTACTCAGCAATGACGCAGGAGATATCAGCAAGACCTGCTCCTCTTCTGGCCCTTCACTCCCACAGCCACAGGGGACTCCTATCCACGATGCAGTGATTAAAGTCATGTTATAGAAGCATTATGGGTCAGGTCATACAATAATTAGATTTGTGTCTCTCTCCATTGTCTCCCGTCAAAGTGATTAGTCTCCTGGTCATCTCAGCAGATGACATAATTAACCATTACGGGTTGCTCTTTCTCATCTATACAACACTGCAGTTACTCATTTGACAACAACACATTGCAACCTTGGGATGATTTATGATCACCAAGCTGTTTATGACCATCAAATAATTGATTATGTCTTAGAGCTTTCAAACATTTTTATGGCAGTGGGCTTTTTACTGCAAGGAAAAACCAGAAGGCATAAAGGTGATTAAATATCAATTATTAATTAATTTGTTAACTAGCACCTGCAAAAAATGTAAAGTCATCAGCCTTTCAGCCACGAGGTTGAGCTACTCTACTCAGGCATACCACAGAAAGTTAAATAAAAAGCTCTTTAAAATGGTATTCACAGAAAAAGGACAAACAGTGCCCATGCTGAAAATTAAAGCGTACTCTGAAACCTCTGTGATGACAGTTGGAAGAAAGAGGGCTTTATGTGGGGACTTGAGCCCCATCTTTACCGTATCTTTTAAGCATGATTATTTACTTATGAAAACAAACCAAAGCCCAGAGTCTGACACTGTGGACATGCAGCCTTTGATAGAGTGGTGAGACTGAATTCTTAACTAATAAATTGTTCTGTGCCTTTGTCTAGGGTATTACCTGCAGTGGTCTGCGTTTTTCTTGTTCTAATCTCAAGAATGTGGCAGCCTCTTGAGAAGCTCAGGGGTTTCCTCCTTGCAGAGCTGGGTCTTCACTTTGTTTTCTTAGACGAGTCTTAGGATTGGCAGGCTTCACCATTTGCAATACGGTTTCATCAATTCCAACTGAGCACATCAAGTCAATCAAAGGTGCAAAGCATTTTAAACGTTACACACCCCTGGACTCTGCAAGAGAAATATAGTCAACTTTTCCTGAAGTTTAGAAAAGGGACTGGTTTGGAGCATGTTTGTGTGTATGCTTTTCCAAGTGCGCCTGACCTGGGAGGGATTGTTGAGCTCACGCTACAGGTATGAGCAGATTAGCTTTGTTCAGTGGTCCTCTGACGACAGCTTGGTGACTCACCAAGACATACAGACCTCCTTTGGTCATGTTCCAACCTCTCACCCTCAAGTGTCTAGAAATAAAATAATCATTAGATGATAAGACATCACACCTTCATTACAATACATACATTTGAATACTACAACCGGTAAATTTACTGGACCAATGAGGTGCAATGTCGACCACTGACTGTATTTTATTTTATTTATGCCTTTACTTGTTGTGTTTTAATGGTTTAATTTTTTTATCTGTTATTGGTTTACCATATCTGTAACGTCCTCCACGATGACTGCTGATGTGACAAAAACACATTGAATTGAAATTGTATTGAATTATTGACATATTAGTCAATTTATCATAATGAACACTTCAGTTCACAAACCTCTGATAATTGCTTGTGGCTTACAAGATATCCAAAGTAGACCCGTCCAAGCCTACCGGCTTATAACATGTGACAAAATGTTGACACTTTCTTATCAAATTATGAATACGCAAATAAAGCAATGATGACTGTTCGGTTTATTTCCGGCAATTGACATTTTGCAAGTACTTTTCACGTTTGTTTTGTGGATTTGTGTTCCTAATTAGGCATTTCTTGTTTCTTGGAAGGCTTGTGATCAGTTAATGACCTTGACATTAATGCAGGATAAGCGAATGCTTATCTAAAAAGACCAATAATGGCTCTTGACTTACGCACGATCATATTTTAACTAACAATTTACTATCGTGTATATTTTTTTTTTTTACCAGGTGTGACATACAATAATATAATTTAGGAAATGTACGTTAGCTTGAGATCCAAAGTTAGCAACTAGCTAGCTTTAATGAGTATGCGGCAGAGAAGAAAGAAACTTTTGCTAACGCTAGCTAACGAACAAGCTAGCTAAGGCTACAATTCAAATGATATAATTATATACTTACCTTTCACAACTAAGGCATTTTGTAGGAGTACATTTGAAGCTGATTGTTGGGATTTTCGGTGAAGGATACCGCTTCATTGTGAACCAATGACATCCCAGATCACAGACAGGGGGCGGGGCCTGTTGCTAAGTTACTTCTCCAACAAATATGGCAGCTCGACAGGTTTGTTTGTTTGTTTGTTTTTTAGTAAAGCTACTTGTACTTGTTTAGCGTTAGTGTTGTATTTATGTTGTTTGTATGTGTTTGTTAAGTATGTTGCTGTAAGATGTTGTTGTCATAACCCAAAATAACGCTGAAAACAGTGTCAACACCAAACACCCAGTAACTATCATAGCTCGTGTTTATGTGACTAATTTACAGATCAACATGCTGGCACTGACTTCAGCTGCGCTTCAAGACCACATCACCAAAAGGATGCTTCAGTCTGGCGCTGGCCCTTGCCGGAAAGGCAGTAGAAATCCGTCCACAAAGATAAAGAATCATCATTTGATTGGCTTGGGCAAAGAAATAGAATATGTTATTGACGATACTCTTACTCCATGGACATTGGGTAAGCTACCGTGATGGATGATCATGTATTCAGTTTTATTTGTTTACTTATTCAAATACTTTATTTCAGCTGAGAGAATGGGTTTAGTGGTTGACCCAGTTGAAAAGCTGACTGAGGAACAGTGGTCACTTGTTAAAGTTCGATCTGTACAGCAGGGAGAATCAGCTCAACCCTGTGCAATATGTAAAGAAGCATTTCATCTCAAGCCACAGGTGCGTGTTGTGTTAACTCTCACCTTCTTAAACATTTGTGTACACCTACTGGAACAGCCATTTGGGTTCCTTGGGGGTGGGCGAAAAACTCCTGATTGAAATGTTTCAAGAATGGCATTGTGCATTGTTTGATTGCAAAAATGAAGTGTTACATTCTCATTGGATTTAAAAAGAGATATACCATTCCTCAGAAGAGGTCCTTTGTAAGGCAGACATTGTAAAGTGCAGCATTATACAGTTGAAAAACCTGCCATGAGCACACAGACGTTTTTTAGATCAAACAATGTGACATTTTAATACTTGTAATTGACGTTGGTGTCTAAATTTAACAGAAATGATTAAAAAAATACCATATTGATAATAAAAATAATAAATGTAACTAAATTGCAGTTAAAGATCTCAAATCTCAACATTGAAAAGCATGTTTTATCTAAATTGTTATGAATCTGCACATTATTGTCTGAATATTGCAATGCTATGTTATATGATAATAATTATAATATATTGATGTATTTTTCCCCACCTCTAGTTGTGTTCTCTGACCATCGTGGAGTCTGATTCTATTTGAGACACAAATACAGACAAAGCCTCCTCGCTGGCCCCCTGCAGTTCCTGTACATTCTAATCTGTGTAGACAACTGTACAAATTTGCCCATACTACCACGGAACTGAACTGTGACACGACGATGTAGCAATCAGTGGGTTATAGTGAGGGTCATTCAGTCTTTCACACCTTTGCAACCCCCCTGTTTAAGATGCCAATCTTCTTAAGAATGCTGCCACAGAATAGGCGAGCCTTTCAACCCAGTGTTACCATAGATGCACATGTAAATATTAGTTTGACTCAATTGAAGAAAAACAATTGAAGCATGTATTCACCAAGGTAACACCTCGATTCTTAGCTGATTTCATAATTACATCTACACATTATAATAATGCTACCATATAATGTGTGTTGCTTTTCTAATTCAGTTTCTTTATCTACCGGCTGATATCTTACCCAACAGTAAACTCAAAGAAGTGCAGTTTCCCTCTGCATAATATCCAGCTCTTAGAAATGTAAACTGTAGGGTGCCTTTTCACAACTGATGGAGTGTGTTGGCCAGGCCAAAAACAATGGGAAATCAATATTTTCTGTCTCCCCCGGAGATTTGAGTAAACTGGTTTGTGTGCCAAGCTCCACCGCTGTTGCAGTCTCATTTGAAATGATAAAAGCATCACAAAGATACACGAGACTATAGTCTAGGTCCCAGTGGGGGGCAGTTTGCTTTATCCCATTGGCAAATGTAGACGTTTCCTCTTGACATTTACCGAATGTGTATTTCAAATAACAATCAGCAAAACGGCATCTATTTGGCCCGGGCTAAGTAAGTGTTGTACATATTAATTACCTCTGTGTCTTCAGGTCTTGCTGTCTTGTTCGCACATCTTCCACAGAGCTTGTGTCCAGACGTTTGAAAAGTTTTCAAGGCAAAAGTGTTGCCCCGTGTGCAGAAAACAGAGCTATGAGACACGGGTGATCCATGATGCAGCAAACCTTTTTCGACACCAGTGTGCCACCAGGTAAAAAAACTGATTATCACATTTATCAAGGACACCAGGAACTTGCAGAAAGGCCACAATATGCATGCAGCTTGGACGACAAAAACATGTATGTTGACTATGTGTGTGTTTAGGATACAAGCCTGGTGGCGAGGACATACTATTAGAAACTGGTACACAAATGTCAAGAAATCCATATGTCCAAAAGACAAACTTCTCCGACATAGATTTTTTGTAGGAAAGGTGAGTTTGGAGCCCAATGTAATAAACTTGTGCTGGTTGTTTAGTCAGGTCCTCACTAACCCTTAGAATATACATCAAATTACATCCAATATTCACTGCTGTACGCCTCTGATAGTGTCTTTGATGCTTTGTGAATCACTTGTGCTCAGCACATTCCAGGATTCACGCCACATCTGAATCCATGTTATTGATGACTTGAACAAGTTTAATATGCTGTAAACATATCATATCATCATGCACACAGGTTGTGTTGAGTTCACCTGTTGACACTGGGGAAAGGGAACATTGCCCCCTAGTGAGACACTTCCATTTGAGAGTCTACAATATGTAGAAAACCATTGAAAAAAAAAAGATAACAGCAGAAAGTTTAATCACCAAGTATCATAATACATTGGTTATGGCAGTCTATAACTGTTGTCATTATAATGTGGGCTCAAGACTTGTAATGATTGGTGTGTTCTGATAAAAGTTTGTAAAGTATGTATGTAAAGTACATAAGGGTGTACTTCCCCATCTTTTCGCTGCTTCACCTTCATAAGGAGTGAATCAATGCTCGTGGGTGGTCAGGAGATTGTCTCATATCTTTTGTCACGCAGAGCATGAACTCCAAGAGCTATGAGCTGTGCAGGCCAGTGCTGACAGAATTGATTGACTTGGTTTTTCAAAGGGAAGAATTATTTGCTAAGCGGGCTGTAAGACAAACAGGCAGGTTACTACTAGGATGGAAATTGTGTAAAAAACTAGAGACTAGAACTATAAGTTGATGCCTATTGACTACAGTGGCTCAGGTGCTCCATGTGTCTGTGGTTCCCGCCACCAGGGCTGGACTGGGACAAAAAAACGGCCCGGGCATTTTTTCCTTTTTAGCGGCCCAGGCAACTCAAAAGGTTCAAGGAGCCCTATTTGACAAAAAAAAAAACAGCGTTGTATAAGACTCATATGAAGGTAACAGGGGCTGAAGCTGTATTAGCTACATTAGCTACCTTAGCTACATTAGCTATATTAGCTATATTAGACTAATATCTAAATGACAAAGTAAAGGCTAAACACATAAAAACCATTCATGATTATCAAATGTGTATTTTCATTGCAGCGTGTCCTGGAGAGAATGACGCACCACGTGACAACTCTGCTTTAAGTTTAACCTTCTTGCAATTGTACAAATACAGTAAATAAATCTGCTTTTGGCTCTGAGTTCACCTGCATCACTGTCTGTTCATATCCATCACAGGCTGAAGTTTGCTGGAGCTGAATGTCCTTAATGGCCTTTTCTTTCACCGTCTTTGCGAAGGTTTTTGAAGTCTGAAAATAGGTGCTCTGACTTTATGATGAATGAATGTTTCAGTGAACAGTGTTTAAAGCTTCATTGTTCCTCCTGTTGCAACAAAACTTTTTATTACATCACAAACATGAAGCAGTCCTTCCTCATTGACTGAAAGCAAATGTTCATTCTCATTCTTAGTCCAGTCTTATCGACTCTCTTTATCTTTGGGATCCATGCGCACACACAGTTAAAATTGAATATTACCCATACAAGTTTTTGCAGCATTGAAAAACGTTAAGAATGTTTTTCCTCCTACAGAAACCACATTGAAACTAGAAATAAAATATAGCCCTCACACTCCATTTTCAGACATTTTTGAAAAGGCTCCAGGAGCCACTTTAGGGGCACTAAAGGTTGCCGACCCCTGGTTTATACAGTATGTGGAAGCAAATACTGTGAGGATCAGGATCTCTCCAGTTTCAACAATAAAATACAGTACAATAGTCTATAGACTAAACAGAGTAATAAACATGTCTCAGAGTGAGGGAGGTGGGCAAAGACAATATTGTTTGTTACAGGGAGGAGAATTGGTAAAACATTCTGAAATGCATATTGTCAGCCATTGGCTGGCTCTAAATCTGTTTAATTTGTTCACACCATTTTACTTTTGAGCTCAAACATGAACTTTTAATGCAATGGAAAATGTAGGTACCCGAGCTTTAATTTCGAGAGGAGGGAAGACGCGGACTGTTTTCTGCAGCGGTGTATTTATTGGGTGCACAAATTACGAAAAGACATGCATGGTCCTGTGCACGTTTATGGTCTTGGGTATATGGTCACGTTGCGGCTACGCGCTCACCGTGTTGTGTTGTGAGCGGCTCCCACTGAGCGGTTCCTGCGTCCAGCTCAGAGCCGCTGGATGCGGGAACACTGCGGCCGCTGAGGTGGTGGAATCCTGTTCGAGTACATACAGCAGGTGCCCCGCGGACACGCGCGCTCCCCTCAAACATTTTTCAACGGATTTACACTTTTCACAAACATGTTTTTTGTATGAGGCAAACAGACCGGCCCAAATATGGGCATCGGCCCTTCGGGCATTGCCCGGTACGCCCGATGGCCAGTCCAGCCCTGCCCGCCACCAAAGTGTTGCTTGTGTGTTTTTCCCATATTCACACTCGCTGTGGAGTAAGGCAAAGTTCACTGGAGGTTGTGCTGTTTGCCTCAACTGTCAAAGAGTCCGTCGGCCCCATAAAACCTGCTATCCAAATGGCTAACTGTTGTTTAATTAGTGATAAAAGCAGAGTCATAAAGCCATTTTGATGTCATTGTGACTTTAGAAAGACTTTGTATATGTGTGTCAGATGCTTTGTACTGTACACGGCAGAGCTCCTGTTGTGGGGTCTCCAGCTCACGTCAGATCATCCTTACACAAACTGCAAATAGAATAATACATATTTTAAAATTATTTTAGTATCAACAATGTTGAAAACTATAAGGAGTACATTATCGTTCCATTCGGTAACTATTAGGTCGTTTTCTTACATAAACATTCATTTTTATTGTCAGGCGTAGATTGTTGCCTAGCAACAGGTGCAGTATATGGGAAAAGCGACAACTTCTGGGAGGGTCCTCTGTTGCTAGAGAATAAAAGGAGTGACAGAATATATGTAATTCATCATATGTTCTTGCTTTGTTGTAAATATTACATTTGTTTACACGTAAAATACATTTAATTGTTTAACTCTATTCTGGAACAAGAGGCTATATGTTTTTACTATTGAAGTTAAAATTGTTTGTAGCAGTTCCAGGTGTATATTTGCAGTGAACTTTAAAACTGCAGCACCCTTTCCCCAGTCTGTACTTCCACACACAAGCCTCACTGAACCAGCACACCATTGTGAATGAATGAAACATGTCTCTTTTGTGTGTCTGAACTGTTTTTCCAATTAGTTGCAGGAATTGAATGACAGCTTTGTCCAATACTGTCACACCGACACAGAGGCTTTTTTGAGGGACATTGACCACTCCCTGTCATCAAGCAGACAAGTGTTTGAGGAGCTGGAGAGGAGGGGCAAGTTTGAGCCTCAAGAGGACGATTGGAACCGAATACATACTCAGGTAAAAAGAGGACCAATCACATCATATTGTTGCTCTATTATAAATACATTTTTAATTTAAATGCTTTAGCACCTGTCTCGTGATATTAATATTGTCTCCACTTTTGGAAGTGATTTATTCTAGAGTTGGCCTAACATATTTATATTATACATAATATATATGTCTACAAAAATAGTAGCTATGGTCATGAGCTTTGGGTAATGACCGAAGGGACGAGATCGCGGATACAAGTGGTCAAAAATGAGCTTCCTCCGCAGAGTGGCTGGGCGCTCCTTTAGAAATAGGGTGAGGAGCTCAGTCACACGGGAGGAGCTCGGAGTAGAGCCGCTGCTTCTCCACGTTGAGCAGAACCAGTTTAGGTGGCTCGGGCACATTCCACCGGGAGGAGACCCCGGGAAAGCTGTTGGGACTTATGTCTCTCAGCTGGCCCGGGAACGCTTTGGGGTCCCCCCTGGATGAGCTTTGTGGATAGGGAGCTCTGGGCGTCTCTGCTTAAACTGCTGCGCCCGTGACCAGGCATCGGATGAAGCAGAAGAAAATTAATGTATGGATGGAAGCTTACTGTAGTGACTATTTCATTGTGGTGAAGAATGACTTGTTGTGACAGGTGACTCAGCGAGGGGTATGGGATTGCCCCATCTGTTTAACTGCGCTGCATACTCCCAGCTCGACTGAAACTGATGCAGTCAGGTTTGTCCAGGGAAGACCCTGCGTGCTGCTGTCCTGTTCTCATGTTTATCACCAGCTTTGCCTCGAGTCCTTTGAGACTTTCACAGAAGACAGCCATCCATCCTGTCCACTCTGCAGGTCTGCCTATCACAAGAAGCTACTCTCCATCTACGTATAGTGAGGAGATAAATATTTTTACGATCCAAATTATAAAGTGAACTGTCCTGTATTGACTATTATGGAGTCTCATAAAGAGGAAAAATGAGGGGGAGACAATTCCAAAACATAATTTTCTATCTTTTGAATGGAAAAATGGTCCTCAAAGCTGAAGATATGAATGGTTGCATTTATTTATTTGCAAACACACACCATAAAAAGACAGGTACAATTTATATACAGAAAAGTTAAGAAACAAACACTGTACATTCACACACATGTGCAAGGGTTACACGAATAATCATACCATAAACGCTACAGAATTTTAATTTGTTCACAATTCTGACTGAGTTTTCTTTGGAATTCTGCAACAAAACATAGAACATTGATTATGCCCCAGAGGCAAATCAAGTGTGCAAAAGTAGGTTAATAATGTCCTGACCAAAACAAAAAGGTTTGAGTTTGACCTTCTGTCTGGGGACTTTTCTTTTGGTCATTTGATGTATTAATTATCCTTCATAAAAACTAGAATCCCTTAAATTTACAGATTATAAATGACCAATCTGTGTTTTCACTTTCTAATGCATAAATAGCTGTAACATGAAAACTAATGTTTCCACTGTCATCATTTGTTTTATGTAATGTCAACATAAAATATGTATTACACCAATAAAGAAACTGCTGTTTCTTTCTTGTCATGTTTTTTCCTGTTTTTATTATCCCTTTAACCCACACATTTATTCACTCTGCACCAATCTGAAAAAGGCCACAATAAGACAAAAGAGTAGTTATTTATTGTGGTATATTCAATTCATAACATTGTACCTTTAGACTTGGCATACAAGGGGCTCACACTGGAACTGTCCCACGACAACACAGACGCATCAGATACAAGATACAAGAACAACAGCCTTCATCAACCTTAACATTGAGCCCACTATAGAGATTCAGTAGACGGTTTAAGGCATTCAAGGTGGTTCTAGACACTTATAACATCACAGTTCATATTTATAGAGCTATACAACAAATACACAGGGCCTGAGTTAACTAGTCTCTGCATCAAGCACGCAATACCCCTTTTCTGAAAATGCTGCATTGAGATGCTCTAAAACAAGTTTTAGCAATCAGAAAGTACCTAATTAAAATCCCTACTTTCTTTTTACATCCAGATGATCAAAAGAGATATGAAAAGAATATATGTACATGTAAATAAATACAACATTTATAAAACAGATTTTTAAAAAACATTTTAGATCAGCCCTGTGAATAAAAGTATATGAGGATGTGCAAATGTATTGGTAACCAGCTGCATATTGGTACTTCACAATTCTTAACGGTCAAAAGCTCTTATAACGGTTGCCCATTGACATCTCTCAACTTTTATATTATAAACACAGACTAAGTTACAAACACCCTTGGCTAAAGCCGTATAAACCAGTACAATGAAGCTTTAGACGTTTTATGTTATAGGAATAGGCCAATATAACTTTGAATTTGGATATACTGTTCTTGATTTGAGTTCATGACATCCATGAAAAGCCCACACTAATAAATTGCCAGTGCTGAATGGAAAGATGGGGGAATTTCTGCATCACACAAAGTGCATTATTTCACCTGCCCAGTCATTGAGCAGAAGAAGACCCAAACGGGAGTTGAGCAGGACCGGATTATTTGAGAAGCCAGAAAATGGTGTTTTAAGACACCGATCCCATTGAGGTCAATGTCAAGGTTATTGCAGTGTTGCCAGTCTTTTTCACTCCTCCTGGCTCTGTCCCAGCTCCATCCAAGACGCAGGCGATGGAATGTCATGAAGCTAAATTACTCTCAGCCTCCATTTGCAGCATCCATCAGACACTGCCTGGGTTTATTAAGTTCTTTCCAATCCCTTTACCTTTCAGCAGACAGGCGGTTCTGTTGAAATCTCCCTTTGGCTGTGCGAAGGTGTGTGTGCACGCTGATCTTGTGTTCTTTTCACAGAGTTTTCTGATGGCCATTTGCAGAGAGCTTACCAGATTCAGGGTCTGTGGGGCTGTTTGACAGTTGTAATTTATCCAGACCTGGACAGACAAAGATAAGGAAAGAAATGTCATTACAGAGCCCCTGAGACAGAGGTATTAATGCACTTCCTCCATTCAATGCCACACTACGAGACTCAGTCCAACCCCAATTTCTCTTATCAGAATGGGCATTTCACATTTTATAGCATTATTCTAGAGTCATAAAATGTACCTAGTGCTTTCAGGAGCTCCTCTCTTATTGCAGATGTGAATTTTCTCACTAGGCATAAAGTTGTCATAACTGCAAACAGCATGTTGTACGACAAAACAATGTAGAAGTTGCCCAGCCAATTGAATCTTCCGAAGTCTCCCAGAAGGTCAAATCTGGTGATGCCTAAAATTACACACAATACAATGTACACACACGTGGACACTCTCCTGAATAAGAACAATCAAGAAGAAACAACAACAAAAAATCAATATATACGTAAGTAAGTAATCTTTATTTATATACACATGAAAATTTATCAATGAACCAAAAAATTTGTAAAAAGATTTCACTTTATTTCTGCCTTTTAGACTGCTGCAGACATTGCTACATATGCTGGATCTAAATAAATAAAACATATTTAAAACACTTTTATTAAATGGAGAATGTCTTATGATGATTAATAATAATACCATTATTAAACCAATAACTATTTTAGTAAAGGTATGAGGCTTGATTTAACCTCTTTATTATAAGCTACACATATTCGTTATACACCGTTTGTAGTTTAATAAAATATGTAACAGGTAACGTTTGTCACATTTGTCGTGTCGTTCTTGTGCTGCGGGAGCTTTCCTTTGTCGTGTCCCACGCATTCATCTTTGTTCATCTATTCACTCTCACAAAGCAGAACCTGTTGGTATTTTGCAAAACCCTCAGTGACTCACTGCGCTTGCTCTACACTTGTCGGTTTTCTCAAAACCGTATTCAGTCCATCAGTATTTCAACAGCTGTGCATTGCATTTCCATCATATATAAAAATTAAACACGTTTTTAGATCCATCCATGCTAATATCAGGAACCGCTGCCACAAACATGTAACTCCTTGCCTTTTCTCCAAAAGCTCCCGTCTCAGTCCTTTTACTTGTTTCATCATCTATTTTGTATTTAAGATATTATTTCACATCCTAAATTATTAAATGATAAAGTAATCAAACTATTTACAGATTACCTGCCAGGGGTACCTGACCACACCACCAAGTACAGCATTCTAGTATTGCATTGTTGAGGGAGCATTGACGCTGGACAGAGGGGAGTGTGCCTCAGGGCTGTTCTCTGGTGAATGTCTTATACTGAGCAAAAGTTATGTCTGTAAGTGTTATGCACCAGACATTGCCGTCACGAGACGAGCCTTTGGTGCTGATGGTGTGTGACAGTGTGTGCAGGTGTGTCTGGTCAATACTGAACAGCTCTACACTTGAATGATACGATGCAATAGCAGCAATTGCACAACTGGTTAGATGCTAAACTGCATTTCGTTGCATTGTTCTGACAATAAAATGGAATCTAATCTAATATACATGAACAACCCAGCTCATTGAGGCTGCATCATTACTGAACGGCTGTTGGAGACTGGTTTACCTCAAACTGAGTGCCTTTCACTTTCTACAGATTTCTCCTGTGTGAGATCAATAAAGTCTATCTTATCTTATATCGTAAACACCCCTATGGGCCAGCTGAGGTACTGCGTTGATGTTTGGAAGTCTCAGCCACCTTCAAGAAGAGTGGACTACCATACCTCTGTACTAAACAGTCACCCTTGAATACATTTCTCCCAAAAGCTAATTATCTATAACTTTAGGCAAGTAGTGTTAATGACAGTAGTGTATGTTAATAACAAAAACAATTCAAGTGACCAACAGGCACTTACCTAATGTTCTGGACATGACTGGCAATGCTGAACTCAGGACCAAGATGGACACGCAGCAACCAATAATCTAAAAACATAAAACATATACACATTGTATCCACCGCACTAATGTCTTTTTTTAATGTCCACATTAATTGAGGAGACATGTTTTCACTTTCTGCTAAATTAGTTACGCACATTGTAAAAGTGGCAAATCTAATGTTGCTAATTACCAGGTTCATTCCATTGTGCTTTCAAGTCCTTTCACTGGCACGTCATGGCTAGTTAAAAAGCCGCACCACTACCAGACTCATTACCAAGTGAATAGGTGCCACTGTGGGCCAACACAACTCACATCCTCCTCCTCCCAAGTGCCTGCATCCCTTCAGATGTTCAGTAAAGGAAATCTGCACTTGGCACAACCCACTGACAAATATTGGCTAGCTTTTTCTTAAGCTAATCAGGATCCCAGAGAAGAACATTACCGGGCTTCAGGGTAGGTGACAGTACGCAGACAAAAGATAAGAAAAGACAACAAAATGGATCAACCACTTTGTACATGTGCCCCCAATCTTTACCGTTGTCATGGTTGTGTCATCCTTTCTCGGAGTGAGTCCCTGAAAGACTCGCAGACTGTAGAAGCCGACGACGGAAGACACCATCAAGTAGCTGTTGCACGAGTCAAGAACCGAACACCTTTAAAAGCATATGTGCATCTAGGGCTGTCACTAATGATGAGTTCGATATTCGTTTTTTTTGACTGATTATTCTTTCAATTAATTGATTAGTTGTTCTGGACATCCTAGAATGTGTGCAATTAAAAACAAGACCTTTAGTTCCCAAATTATTTGTTAAGTAGTTTCTGCTCTGATTGGGTTTGAAAATCACATACAGGTAAAACTCGGAAAGTTAGAATACCGTTCAAAAGTGTATTTACTTCTGTAATTCAACGTACAATTTGATGAAAAAAATGTGTGGTCTCATGTATTGGTTTCATATTATAAGTTGAATTACAGAAACAAATAAACCTTTGACCCATATTCCAATTTTCTGAGTCTCACCTGCACATGTGTTGAACCCTGTATGAAGAGCAGTTAACTATTCATTTATCACTAAATAGATTATTGATTACTAATAAAGAATATTTTTGCACATTTATTAACATTTATAGACAGTGGTCATCCTGCTCCCTATGGACCAATGGCTTCTTTCTGTTTGTTATTATTGCATTTCCTGTGATCGAACAGTTTAAGTCTCTGATCTGTTGTTGGTTTAGTTGAATCAGCAACTTTGAAAGTCCAAGGATACAACATAAGAATGATCTCCAACACGGCTTGAGCCACACCAAACGTAGACAGAGAGGTGTTGCCAATTCCTCGATCCTGTAAAAAGTGAAGAGGGAGAATTGACATTTGAATGAATAGTATTAAATATATTCATATAATTAAGTCATGTATCATGTAAATATAGTTTTAAATAGAATTGTAAATATATTGATACATGATGGAACTGTTACATGTAGCTGATGCTTATGTATGTATTTATCTACTGTATGTGTATACTGTATGGCAAAAATATTATCAATGTTTCAATGCAAATTTCTTCTCAAATGAATGAATACATGAAACAATTATCAAAGACGCAGGGGACGAAATGTGGAAGATTGAGTTGTTATTATTTATTGATGGTAGCCTCCTGTAGCACTGTCCTGGCAGCCAACATTAGGCCAGCCATCCACATTATGTGTGCCATATTTCAAATCAATATTTTGAATGCAATTTTGGAGCAAAGTCTGAATACTGGCTACATACTAATTACAAGCGGAAAACTAATTGCAAATAGAGCAGGTTGAAAATATAAAAGGTTTTGATCTTATTAAACAATTGTAGGGTATTTCACTGTCATTTCACATCCGTTTGGGTCTGATGCATAAACTTAAACTAATGAGCATAGAATAGATAGTTTCAAATATCTCTGGTGGATTGACTCGATTAATAATTGCTTAAAATGACAACACACGCTAAATCGTTCAAAAGCATAAACCATTTCCAACTGCTGCATGTTTTCCACACAACTCAATTCAACTCAACAAAGTTCCCCAAGCTTCATTTGTGAAAGTGATTGGTCAAAAGGCTGGAGACCAAAGAGAGATGCCGAGGCAGGAGGAAGACAAACATGGACTGGCCACTTCTTTGTGCTTCCCTCCCACAACAATCAGTGGATCGGGCCTGAATTGACTTTCCCACAGTCTGACGGCAGCTGGCTCAGCTCCTGTAGTCTCTCTAGATTCAATACTACTACTGCCCTCTCTGGTTGTGAGATATGATGCAGTTACCTGTTAGGGAGTTTCTGTGCTAGAGGGCTAAAGTATAGAGTTAACACAAGTGCACAGGACTATATTGATCATAAAGAACCCCTGCAGACTTCATTAGATTCCATGTAGCGGGGTGCGGCAAATATCCAGCCCAACAAAGGATAAAAACTTTGTATGGGGGCACACACATTCAGCATGACAAGTGTAATTTGGGGGATTTTCAACTATGTGCAAGCCAAAGAAAACATCCCTCCTCAATAAAATAATTGGAATGTCAGTGGCTTTGCCTGTCAGTTTCCCATAAAGATGAAAATAAAGGGGAAATATGATACATTATGTTGCCCTGTCTGACGAATCTGAAATTTGAACACATACACACATGCAAGCGCATGCACGTACCCCTGTCACCGGCGAGATAAGATAAGATGTAAGAAGATTAAATCTCCAGCACAATTCCTTACATAGTTAGCCGACTGGCTTATGTCCTTGCTACATGGACGAATAGCAGCTTTGTCAACTGGACTAAGACAGATACACCACAGAATGTGCATTTGAGTGTAACTTGACTTTCAAAAAGTTAAAAACAAAACTACTGGCACAAGGTTAAAGTCAGATTCATATCTGTCCAGTCTTTGAACATCAGAAAATGTAAATATGTCTTGAAGCCGGAGTGAGACGGCCATGTTGATGATGTGCACGTATTAGACCAGTGACTTACTGTGGACCCTTTGGGCATTGCAGTCTCATCCACGAGAAGATAGAGAATATTCAATACCACCAGCAGAACAGAGATCGTCTACAGAGAAGACAAATATTGTTACAATGTTTTTCATATATAATTGCTGCCAATTTTACTAAGTTCACATCCTAAGTACACTTCTGTTCCCTATGAAGGCAGCAGCTAGTGATCATTACATCTGAATAATTAATTTAAATTATAACAATTGACCAAATAATCAAAGCAGTAAAATTTCAATTAAAGCTGTTCCGTAATCACTTTCTGTTCTACAAACCTAACAGAAAATTTTGATTTATATTAAGCCAACAATACATTTGATTGCACTTTTTTAAGCAAATAGAATATTAAACTCACTGTTCCACTGAGCAGAATGAGCATGACCATTGGATACAACAGGTTCTTCTCCCAACCTGAGGCCTTCTTTCTTCTCTCTGATAAAAAGACTTCATTAGATTAAAAACACAACATTCTTCACAGAGGACAGGTGCACCACATTACTGCAAAACTAAAGACTTTTTCAGCTGCTTTATAAGATAATTAACAGCGTTGACCACAAAAAAGACAGTTTTGGGCAACAGCCTGAAAGTTTTAAAAATTAAACTTGTTTTAGGGACCATATGAAGGTTCTGACTTGAAGATACGAGGGTCAAAAGGTCCTCGCTATGAAGAGTTAGAAAAGTAATGTCTACACTTTTAAAATCCCCCCTGAACTTTATAGGAGGCTGGAGAAATGATGATAAAAAGACCTCCACATTGTACTACTGGGTCTTTCTTTACACAGTCCTTCTAACATTGGTTTGCCCTACAAGCCCTGCCATATTGACTTCCCTTCAACATTTCTAGACCTGTGCATGCTCTTTATCCTAAAAGTCCACCCTGCTTCCTGCCCAAGAAGTTTGCCAAATGCACTTTATAAGCACCATCCCTTTAAATTAATGACATCACTAAAAGGCCAGCTACAATATAAAGTTTGCATCTTGTCCAATATCCTAAGTGCCTTTGTGCCCCCCACCCTCTCAGCTCCCCAAAAGACTGAGGTCTCATTTACAATATCCTAAAATGGATGGAAAATTATCATGAAGTTCTGGTCCGGTTCCAAGTTAAACATGGAAAGAAAGTGGCCGTCTGTTAGCAGCATGTAAAAGTTCTTAAGAGTTCTGATGACTTTGTTTAGGATCCTCTATAATGACATTAAAAACATACCCAATTTATTCCTTTGATTCCTAATATTATTCAGTTCATTGTTGAGCTGGTGGGTGACTCCAGTTTTAGGGTAGGTGGGACGGACGAAAGTACCTGTTTATAAAGTAAAAGTAAAAAAAGAGAAAAAGACAGAAAAGCATTATCAGTTTCCTTTTTTTGGTTGCATTTTACAGTGATTCACCAAAGTGGTTGGGGTTAGGTACAGTTGCATAAGAGGCACATTCATGAGGACACTGTTGGACTTCTGACATGTCTTTATTAGGCAATTATACAAAACAAGTAATAAACTTAAGTAGTAAATGAACATAACATAAAGTGATCAACAAGTACAACCAAAGAAGCCGCCTAGTGCATGTCACGACTGGTTGAGTGGCCCTGAGAGAAAAGCAAGGGATTCTCCAGCCCGTTTAAGACCAATTTATCTATTTTACTCGGTGAAGCACCCAGTTTGACGTACTCGAGGCTCAGAGGAAGGAGAAAAAGGGATCCATTCGCAGCACCTGAGGGGATTGACGGATCAAGCCCAATTAGCTCAGTGTTACAGCGTTACTAGCATGCAATAAAATTACATTCTTTCATCTTTGTTACAGGATTGAAAGGCCAATCACTTTGATCAAAATGTTGCTGCTCTGTCATTATGACACACCCCGTCTGGAGGACTTTAGGAGGTAGGAGAGTTATGGTACACTCTTTTCTGCAGCCCTGCAGACACCTGCCCCAGATCTAAGCAGGGGGAGTTTAGAACCATGAGCAAAGCAGTCACTAAACGGGAAATGTTACTCGCAGTATGTGATGTAGCATCTATCAGATGCTCTCTGTTATCCTATTCAGGCTTATGATTAACAATAAATAAGACCTAATATCCAATAAAGACAAGATACTCAAAGTAATTAAATTAAATATAAATAATTAGTATGAGTGTCTTAAAGGACTAAACTCCGGTCCAGACCAGACAGTTTTGTCATAGTCTCTTCCACTGCTGGCAGCGTCCAGTAAGAGAGAGTAAGAGCGAGGCAGAGATGCTGAGTGAGGCATTTGGCAGCCAGGAAAGCCTAGGGTAATTTAACATATCCTCTCCAACCTTCACCACAGTCAAAAAATTACGTCAGCCTCAAATATGCTAAACACCCTGCTGAGACAACAGAGCCACAAGCAAGGTCATCTGCGTGCCGCATAGCATCTGGACAGGCCACTGGCCGACAATCAACTGCACCAACACACCTCTCATCATCTCAACTACAGATCAAACATGGTTTTCTCTTTACATTTGCAAAAGAACAAGGTTTATGTTAAAAACGCAAATGTTGGTCTTTTTGAAAGCAGTACCGATCAGCTAAATCTCCATGGTTACAAGCAGCTGTGATCACACACACACAAAAATCACATCAATATTTTCATTGAAGAAAAACAAACATCATTTAATATATTTAAAGTGGAGCTTTGATACAATGCTATGAAACATTCTTGGAAAAACATGGAGACAAATAGGTAGAGGAAACCATACAAGAAGTTTCATAGTAAACAGCAACTCATTTTTAATCATGCCATAAGGATCCAACTTTTCATCCATCTAATACCAAGAGTGTCCACTAAAATGATATATAAAAGGAACCACCACAGATGTATCTAATTGGGGACTCGTTGTCAAAGTGGACAAAAATTTTCATTCTGTGAACTGTCCCGACAGAGCAGATCAAAAGAGCACCTCACCCATGTGAATGCATTAACACTGACATGCGCATGTGCATATAGTATGTGTATAAAACATAAAGAGCTGATAAGCCAAAGCTTCCGGTGATCACCATCTTCTTTTAGCCCCCATTCCTGTCTCTTCAACAGGTCCAAATGAACTACAGCTTGGAAATGGTGCACAAATGGAGTAAACCACAGATATTTGTGCCTTTTGAGACTTCAAACAGTCTTGTAGATGATAAGGAACAGATTAGAATGTTCTACTTTTAGTTCAGAGTAATGCAGTATGCAATTAGCTCTATGGAACCGAACGCTTAAGTGGCAGTGTATGGAGGTGGCCGAAACAGCATCTCACAACATCAGCCTTATCAGGAAGAGATCTCCCTTACCTCCCTGGTTTTGAAAAGACACTTACTGCATCTGTACACATGCTTGAGTAGATAATAAAGTAAGTTTCTTGGCCAACATTCTTCCTGCTGTACAGATATTTTAGGTATTCTAACAAGATATTTAAGGACAGATAGATAGATATACTTTATTAATCCCCGTAGGAGAAATTCAGGTGTCCAGTAGCAGCAAAAGTAAAAAATAATATTGATCATTCTAAAAAGTAAAAAATAGGTCATAGCAGCAGAGGTGGAGTAGCCTTTGGGTGGAGCAGGACGGCTCACAGGGTGGAGTAGCCGCTTGGTTCAGACCATTTTCTCTGCTCTAGTCCAAACTAAAATGCTAAATGCTTCATTAGCATTTTTCAAAAAGTTAGCATTCCTCTAGTGGATTTTTGCTTGGTTCGGACCATGAATCCTCTCCCCTCTGGTCTAGACCAGTGTAAAACCATCAACACTGTACTGCAGCAACATCTCAGGTAGAACAAAGCAATAAAACTGTTTCAGAGCGACTTAGGACTTGCAGCCGTTTTCCAGCGCATTCAAAAGTAAACCTAGAGGTGTTAGTTCTGTTAAAAGACAAAAATCAAAAAGCATACCAACTTGTACCTCTATAACAATTAAAATAATATTGTGAAAATGTGGGAGACTGATTGGGCATGTTGGGTGGTTGATTGGTTAATTGATAGAAAAGGTAGAAAAGCGCTAAATAAATGTGACCATTTACCATTTAACAACGGACCAATCAGATTCCTTATGACCCCAAAATCGCTTCAATAGGAGAGTGTTTTAAGTGGAAACAGGGCAGCATCTTCAGTGCTATGGTTCATACTTATAGACTCAAACTTGTAAAAGTGCAAAGTGGGAATGACTATGTTTTAGATTTGTCTATGTTTATAATACTAATGACATTATCTTTGACAGCAACAAATTAAAGAGTTACACAGTTACCATTTAATCTTCTCTGGAGAGATTCTTCTTGCAAATGAATGCAGTAAATCTGCTCATCTAGGTCCTCCAGGATCTAAAAAGTAGGAAAATTAAATAGTTTATACTTATGTCCAAAGGAGAGAGCAGATGTGGCTGGAGGCTCTGACCGGATATAGCTGTACTTTAAAATTGACAATATTTATAAAATCAACTTACTGTTGGCTTCACAAGCAGCTGTCCCATGACAGTGAACATCCGGGACAGTCCCACTGGAGTGCACACTGTATGCAAATATATAGAAAGCAAATAATTTGTAATTTGAGAATATAAAATATATACACAAACATTGGTTAAGGCTAATCAGCTGTGACCATAAGGGCTCAATTTTTACTTTCATTATTTTCTGAAACTGTATGATTGGAATATACTTACACAGTAAAAGCAGTCCTCCCATTAATGATATGCAGGAATAAAGGTATGGTAGGTAGAATTCCCAAAGATCTAAAAAAGAAGAAAAAAAAGGATGATTATAGATTTTTGTTGTTTATTTAAAAGAGCAAACAAAGGTCAACACAATACAATATACATATACATACCATATAAAGACTCCATACTCGCTGCATCATTGTCAATGAGAGCTGATGCCACCCACACAATGCCCAGTATAAGCAGAGCCAGCAGGAAGAGCATGACAAAAGTCTCCAGAATGCGTGCCTTTATGCCCTGAAGCAAAGAACAAAAAGCATTTACTTATTGACTTAAGTGCATATTCTCCAACAATCACAGTGAGATTTCACTATTCGCTCAGGCATTATTTACCACTAAAATCCTTAATATAGATCTTTGAAAATCATGTTAACTAAGATCTACATGTTCATCCGCCCCCTGTGGACCAATGGCTCCTATGTGTTTGTTATTTCTGCATTTCCTGTGTTCGAAACAGTTTGATTCTCTGATCTGTTGTCTCGGAAGACTTTACAACATTGTCAATTCCTCAACGAGTAGTGACTGAGAGTCACAAAGTGTGTTTAAAAAAGAAACCCAGAGCACCCAGAGGAAACAGACACAGACCAGAGTGTTTTTGGAACATTCTTTCACACAATGGCATGCGCTGAAAGCCCAGGTTGGTCCTACTGATGCTTCAGTAGCGAAGTTTCTACTCATCAGGTAATGTTTTGATTCTATTTGGAGAAATCCATTTCAAATCACTTCAAGTGAAAGTTATCTACATCTGGATTGTCTGATATTGTGGAAAAAGTGCACATTTTCTTGGCAAGTGAGTTTGTGCGAGCGATGCCAACAGTGACTTGTGAACAGAGCGTGGACGAGGAGAACTGGGCTCGTGCTGGTCTCTCGCACACGTTTCAGCGCCGTTCCCTCTCGGGAGCAGGGAGAGCGTTGTGCATGTGCATTTTTTCAAAAAGTGGAAAGAGCGGTTCTTTCCTAAAATTCGAGACAATCCTCTTATATACATTTAAAAGACTTAAAGGAAAAGGTAGAAGATAGGGCTGTAAACTTTGAATTTCTTCAATAATTGTCAATTATTTCACAAATTATTCTTTAACTGCTAACTGTTGAACTGCAGAGCTGTGATGTTAAGACTTAAACAGAACAGTAATTGAAAATTCCCAAATGATAAAAACAGTTTAGTTTGTAAACGTAATCTATTAGAACATTCTCAAACAGCTTCACTTGAGTTATTCAAAATTATGCAATTTCATCTACCGGAAACCTTTTATTAATGGAGATAAGAAGCGCTAAATTAATCAATAATCAAAACAATTGTTGGTCACATACCTAATAGAATTACTTTTGAAGTAAGTTACTGAAAAGTAACTTTTGAAGTTAAATCAAGAAAAAGCAATTAGTAAAGCATTTAGTTTTATAATAATATAGAAATTAAACACCAGTTGGGGGTACTGGGGCAGTGATCAAGGCAAAAAGGTCGGGGGGGCCTCTGCTCATAGTGCCCTGGAAATATCCTGACCACTCACAGCGAGCGTACGATAAGCTCTTTCATGGACAATACTTATAGCAAATGACGGTCCATAAAACAGCTCCAATGGGCTGTGTTAGGAGCACTGCTGAAATAAAAAAGTGTGTGCGTGGGGGGAGGAGGGGGTGCTTGAAGGCTGCCTGGGTCAGCTACTGTCTGCGATCAAGAGCAGACCTCCCATCTGGGCCTGATTAGCAGCTCTTTTGGCACGGCCGTGTCCAGGGCTCGGCAGACTTCAGGGGTTTGGGGTAATTTGGGTTTTCCGGGTCACAAACTGCTGAGTGGTTAATAAAGTCTTCCTTCACTTGTTCACAGTTTTCTACTCCCCCCCGACCGCAGAGCCAAAACGTCTAGCACTGGAAGATGGATGGACGGGCTCTATACATGTCAGGTAGCCTATGCGGCGCGCGCTAACAAGCACAGAGGGTTTGCAAAGATTGGCTGCACATGAGCAATTTGTTCACAGCAAGAATAATACCTGCGTGGTACCCACAACATGTAACAGGTCAGACAATATAAATGACCCTGTAAGCTGTAAGACAAGGGTATACAGTATAACCAGAAGCACTCTGTATAAACCCCCTATTTTATCTCTGTAGGTTATGTTGAGAAATTCAATTCAAATCAATTCAATGTATACTTGTATAGCCCTAAATCACAACAGGAGTTATCTCAGAGGACTTTACACAACCGTTGAATTTGCCAACACAGATCAGAGAATCAAACGGTTCAAACACAACAAATAAAACAGAAAACACATTGGTTTCGGTCCATAAGGGGCAGATGACCAATGTCCATAGGTGTTGATAAAAGAAATTAAGACAGAGGTAGCAGCGAATTCACAAACAGGATCAGGAGTTCTTCCAGATAGAACATAAGAAAACGTTTTTGGTTTTTATACAATGTGTACCAATGTGCATAAGAACATAGACGACATCCCTTGAGATATTTATGATGCTGGTGCTTAACATATCGATACTAGTAGCAGTTTGGGTCAGAACAAATACGTTCAGTTCTTGAGATAATAATGTTTAGTAGTAATAGAGATACAACAGAGGTCCAAAGTCCAAAACATGCAGGTCAGATTCCACAGTTATAGTGATGCAGACAAGCATTTTGTGTTGCCAGCGAAGTTAAAGTTTCACAACAATTTTTCAAAAAACGGAACTGAAAAATGCCGTATTATAAATCAATAATATTACATACTTATATTACAGGCACCTTTCCTCCTCATTCTTTTCTACCAAGAATTTTCTAGCATCACAGCAAGATCATGAACAGTGACTGGATTGCCCCAGTGTGGTCAAGATGGGTACTACAGAAAATCTACAGGTAACGCTCATCAAAGGCAAAATAAATTATTACCATCATTTGAAAACTTTGCACGTTTTTTTGTGCAGAGTAGTGGTCGACTAATGTACCTGATGTTTGTTTACCCCCCAAAACATTTGAGAAAGGAGGTGAGAAAGGAATGCTTTTAGAGACTGAAAACACGTCGCACACGCATTCTCTTAAGGACGCATTCGGAGCCGCAGAGCCGCGAAAGGGCCCATAGAACATTTGTCCATTCAAGCGCACCAGTCCACCTTAAAACACTGTCCATGCCAGGCCAAAGGTATATTCCCTTCAGACGGTTCTCTCAATCATTTATAAGACTGAAATCATTACGCATTCAGATCATTTAGGGCAAAAGCAATGCGTTTTCTCTTGGCGAGTCCAGTGAGGCATTATTAGAATGTATCAATTGTTCTTACATGTCTCAGCAACGGCATGTTTGTGATGCGAAAGGTAAGCAGGTGCAGGTTTCTGCTATTTTAAGTGATACAGTGAGGTCTAAATTTGGCTACATGTAACTATGTCATCATCATTGATCAAGGGGATCTGTCACTGAGAAAGAGAAAGGCGAGGCATCAGAGCCCTGGAGAAACTTTCTATTCTTGCCATTCTAAATGTGTAACTGGTTCTAAATTTAGCAGCTCTGAAATATTCAGCATCCCCCGATCCTCACAGTGACATCGAGAAAGAGGCTAGTTAGCCGCTGCAAGTGCATAATGCAGATTTCCAAGAAAAGTGTGTAGCAGCAATACCAGCTTAGATTCATGGGTATCAGTGTCTGTATCATTTTGAGGACCATTGTCACGTTCGAAGGATATTGTCAGAACACAAATGTAAGACAGAAACAAAATCATGAAATCCACCATCACCATCAACCTGAACAATCCTGTAGACGAAATACAATATGCAAACAGCATTCAAGTAGAGCTACATAACGATAACAACATGTTTGCTAGTTTGTTTATATCACATTGGAACAGCTTTGCAGGATTAAACTAAACAAGTACTGAAGACAATAAGTAAAAGTGTCATGTTAGTCATGTCATAGTGTCACCAGCCCTCTTTCTGATCACGTTAGGGGCATGTGGGAGAAGGCAGGGGCTGGGGCATACCAAATGCCCGGGGCTTTATGGGTGTAGGCCTCAACAGTGGTCACAGCACAGTGACCGTGTCAGAGACACAAAGCAGAGATGGACACTGGCCATAAAGCTGCAGAACGTACTTCAAAAGTCTTAAAAACAGAAGAGCAGGGGCATGATCTACAACATGGCGCCGTGTAGGACCAGGTTCAACTGTACTTCTCTATGAGTGATTCACCAGATGAAAGAAATAACATTCAATCCCTGTTGTAATTCTACAGAGGCCACAGCTCAATGCAGTTTGTTTAGTGAACATAAATCAAGTCCAAAGAATACAGCAGTTCATTCATTTACATTTGTTTGCTTGTGTGTGTGTGTGTATATATATAAAAAAAAAATAATAATCATATGGAACTGTTGTATACATTTAAATAAAGATATCGATTAATACACAAAATGTAAAAAAACAAGATTAAATGTCATTCATATCCCAAAAAAAACATCTAGGTTATAATCACAAACTGTGTCTTCTGGCCTGTCCCTCAACAAGATTTCTCTTCTCAAAATATATGAAGCAAGCTTTGGGAAATTCTGGGAAATTAAATAAGATGTCGATGCAAGCTTGTTGATCCACAAAGATTAGTATCTTGCCAATTAATTCCATTAAAAATATAAATATCATACCTTTCCCTAAGTTTTGCAAATAGTGATTTTATACATGCTTTCAGCAATATTCAAATTCTTTCATAAATTGATAAAACTTTAGACTGACATCATAAATGACATTCAGCAGAACCTTACCCACGGCGTGAACACAGAGGAAAAGGTGCAAAAAGGTTTTAGGAAGTGTTGAGAGCATTCTAGTAACATGTGTAATGTAAAATCTAAATATCATAATCGTATCTACATTGCATTAATACATTTAGTGCATAATAAACTACAACTGACAGCATAGAGTTAACCCTATACTGAACTAACCAGATAGAATAGAATAAAATATATATACACAACTTGGAAATACCAAATACTTAGTATTTCCAATGGCCCTCTGCATTTTATTTTGTTTTACTTTTGTCACCTACTGAATGGAAAATGAAAAAGAAATACTGCAAAAAAATCTAGAAAAAGTCTGTAAACGGAAAACACAAGTCACTTCATTACAAGTCCCTACATTTGATTATTTTAATTTGCATCAGTTGTGAAAGGACTATTGTCAAAACTCAACAGAAGCATTTCTAGTATTTACTATGTACTCATGAAGAATCACATTTTAAAGTCTGCCTGGAATTTCTATTGTAGTATGGAGTAAATGAGTCAAGAGGCCAAAACTAAAGGGCCTTTCCTTCCACTTCTTTATTCTCCAAACTAAATCTGTGAGACAATAATTATAAATACTTTGGATCCTTACTCATCTTAAAACTTTACCGAAAATAGGGTTAAATGTGAATTATCTAAAGTTTGTTATGGGAACTTGTTTTGCCTTCTTTTAATAATGTTTATTTGTTTCACTCTTTGTAAAATGAAAAACTTCAGATTTTGTGGAATGCCCCATGTGACCAAACACTGTGTACCATAAATACACATCAGAAAAAACTGAGTCACGGGGAATGGGGAAAAAATTCCAGGCAATTTGCTTGTTCTTTAAAATTCCTAGCTTCAGCTAATATGTTTCCATGGTAACGGACATTGTAGCAGGCAGCTTTAGGGAGACATTGTGACCTTAAAGGAAGGTATGTAAACACCACTTTATATTCTTCGGCCGGCCTTCCCCAAAAGAAGGCCTGGGAAAAATGTCTGCATGTGCAGGAGATTTGAAATAAATATCCAGGCCTCTATTGTGAGGCAGCAACAAAGAGGAGTATCTTAGTAACACCACACGGTTTGCTGGGCGAGACGTTTCCCCCTTCTCCTCCTTCCACAATAAACACACTTCTCATCATCGGCGGGTTTGGTCTTAGGACGAGATTGATGAGGAGTTTCTTTAACTACCAGATGAAACCTGTTGGCCCTTTGCTGGGTCACTCAAGGGGTCAGAGCCGTTTCAGCTCGTTTTAGGATCAAACACATTTTAACTCTCTTCTATGAACCAATATAAAATATTACTTATAATTTAATTGGATTAATTTACGAATAATAATAATTAAGTCATGATAATAATACATTTGCTGCTCTGTAATAAGTTGCTGGTGTGTTAATAAACTTCAGGCTGCAAAGTTTGTGTTGTTTAATGTAATGCAGATACATTCACTCATTTCAAACACTCTCACCTAAAGAAAAAAAGTTGGAAGCAGTAAAATAGCAGACTTTTACTGCAGCAAATAAAGCCGGATAATAACATTTGACATTGGGACCTCAAGTCACTCAGATCCATCCACAATTTGGACAATTTCTTTCACTATTAATCATGCAAGTTGACAGTTCCTCTGAAAAGCTGTTAACATAAAAAAAAACGTTATTCTCCATCTTTATTCTGGTGATGTCTTTAGTACATCGTCAAACGTAAACACAGCCACATGAGAGAGCTGACTTATAACATTACCAGTCAGATTCATCATTCACTTCATTTCCGCAGTCAAAAGCACCTCACTCTGCGAAAACACTTAGCCAGCAGGTACAAATACCACATAAAATCTTATACCAACGTACTCTAATACTTCTCTTACAGCAAGGCCTCACGTCACACACAACCACTCTGCTCTTTATAAACTTCCAACTGACAGATTCACGAGGACGCAACAGGCACTACAGTTGTGTTGAGGGAAGCAACACCACCAGTCCTTTCTCAATATGCGTATAATGGTTGCAAGTGCATTAAAACATTGACCAGTGCCTCCTCGAAATTTATGAAAGATCAGTAGCAGCCTAAATAGAACGGAAAGGAGGCCCATTCCCTGTCTCCTGCACGTTGGGGTCTGCCCATTGAAGAAATCTAAGCGAAAAAAATTAGCAGGCAGCAGAAGAAAAGAAGTGACTAAACTCTACAGTACAGGCTAATTTTTATGTGCCTTTGCCAAGAGGGACATAAACCAGAGAGGTTTCAAACTGTGACACAGGATAAAGGCGTATTAAAGGCAAATCTTGCCCCGTCCGTTCTGCGGGACTCTATTGTGCTGTCATGTCGCTGCAACTTTATGGACTTTGGGAACACGAGCCCCAAGCTTGCTTTTTGTTGGGTAATCAATTAAACAAGGAAGTTCACTGAGCCTTACAACTCGATTATTAGCTTGTGCTTTTGAAGTTTTATTTTCAGTGAGGGGCGGGGAGGAGGGTGACAAGGAATCAGGCCTTAAATCAGTGGGGCCGATGCTGCGGTGTTGAAGCGTTTGCAGGCTATGGCCTTATTGAAAAGGCTTGTCAGGATGTGGCGCAGGGCGAAGACCAGGGTCGGACTTTCATGGTTAATGAGCTTTGTGCGGTGGCAGTTACGGTTAGTAGTGTGAGTCAGGCAGAGGGCAGTGGCCCGGCACCTGCCGCTGCTGTCTTGAGGCCATCAGCCTTATGCCCAGCACTTTGATATTAGCACTTTACAATGTGTTTCAATGGGAAAGCATTTGCGCAGGGTCTCCAATTTGCTAACAAGACACATACAAATCTTTTTTATTATGGGTCAGGACATTTCCAAAACATTCTTTTCAGTATTATGAAAATAGAACCATTTATTAACCACTTATTTATATCAATAATATTGCCAAAGGCATAAAACATGGGTGTTTGTGAAAATCAAATGGCTCTATATCTTTAATTGAGATATTCTTAAGGCCATACTTCATAAGTCATTTAAATACATGAAAATAACTCAATTAAATGATAGATTTTTACAAGAAAGGACAATAGCCATACAACATTGCAGCACTTCCACAAGCCCCATATTTCACAACCAGAAATAATTAGTAATCAAGACTTTTTTTTAGATGCACACACAGTTACACAAGAAATATAAATGTGCTCCAATAGAAGGGTCTGGGATTTGACAGATTGTTCTCTGTTTGATAAAAGGTTGGTCCAATCACACATTCAATTGTGAACGCGGAATTTGGTTTGTGCAAATATCCAAGATGGCGACTGCAGGTTGAGATTGGTGTTGCCAACACCGTTTATTTGAACAGGACTGACACAATCTGCTCCAAAGCAGTTTTAAATACAGTACTGGACTATTAAACGCACCTGTACATAAACCGCACCAGCTAGATTGTAAAATAAAGTGAATTTTGTCCGCATATAGGCCGCACTAACCCTAACCCACAAGTTTTCATGTTGTAATGCAATATTAATGTAAAGTTGATGGATGACTGTTTTAGCTAGAAACAATATTATTTCATGACAAGGTGCTTTAATCAATTTGACATCTCTACTAAAACTTAAATAATAAGGCCACAAACTCTGTTCTGCCAACAGCCCTAATCACATGAAAACAAGTCTGTGTATTCCCTGCACTTCCTCGTGTTTTCCTCTGCTGTTCACATAAACACACTGAGAAGCAGGAGTGTGGGCAACGTCATCAGCTCTGGAGATCTATAGCTGAGAGAGTTGTGTCCAAACCTGTTCCTGCACCCCAAGAAGAGCTCTCGCAAAATAAAAATACAATACTTGAAATAAGTAGCAACTCATATTCCAGCAAGGACTGTACTTACCTTTAGAAGTATAATAATTTTATTTTTTAAAGGGATTACTCTAGGATGGTTCAGGGGGTCTAAGCCCCAGAGGGGAGAGGGGCTATATGATTCAGTGGTAGAGGAAACCTATACAGAGGAACGGGGAAAACATGCAAACTCTACTCAGAAAGGCCATGTTCTGACAGAGAATCAAACCACTCAGCCACCATTACATAAAAGTATAAGTCCAAATGTATGTATTATAGTATTTGCTATACAGAAGAAAGTTAGCATTTATACAAAAGAGCAGTGGGACATGATAATGTTTGTTTGTGCCACAAATTCCCCATATTCATGTGGATCGAGCTGAAACTAAAACTCCAGGTATAGTTTGGATGAGAAACAGTGTTGTAACATACTCAAAAAAGACAATTGCAAGATTTGTGTTGTGTGTTTCTAAATATGTTGTTGTTGAGCGAGGCCTACAAAATAACTGTGGTCACAAATATTTTTAAATGTATATATACATACCTTTTTAGATCCAGCAAACCCCTCAGACTCCAAGAAGAAATAAGCAAAGGGCATCAAGACAAAGAGACAAAGGTTGGAGAAAAGCGACACCAGGTTCCACAGTCCTACAAAGTCAACCAAATAGACACATGTAATCCAATTAAAAAAATTTTGTGTAAATGCCTAAATCACATAACAAAAAATCTGAAGTCATTTGTATGATAGGTTATGCACTCACTGGCTGCTAGAAATACTATGTCATGGACTCTGAGGGCCTCTGGTGGTTAGCAAATAGAATAGCAGCTTTTCTAACAAATACTTTACTCAGAAATCTCAATTACATATAACATTAAAGCAACGCAAACCAAAAGAAACTCAAAGAAATTGTGATTTAAGCTGTAAAATAGCACTGTTCCATATTTTGAAGTAATAGAGACATGTATTATTATTATTCATCGAGTAGTCTACTAACTTTAATCCCCCCCAAAAAATGACTCAATATTGGGAACAGTCCATTCAATAGTATGTGGCAACCATATTAATTAAGATACAAGCCTATATTTGTCCCACAGTAGGGAAATTTCAATGTTGCAGCACAAATACAAGGCCGGAGCACACAGGAAACACGCAAATTTACAATAATAATAATTCTACCCCATAACAAAAAGATGCTGGCTGAATATTTGTTTATTAAGAGCATAATTATCTTTTAGACACATTGATTTGAACTAACCATGGATGAGGGAGCCGTTGAGCCACTGAATGTAGTAGTTTTTGGGGAATGAGAGGAGAATCTCATTACTGATGATGGAGAAAGGAAGAAGGAAGACCGCACCACCAGACATAGCCAGGGTGAAGGTGCACAAGTACAACCTGCGAACACACACAATGGCACATGTTAGAATCATGTGGATATGAAAAACAATAACTACAATCTTATTCTACAAACATTGGATTTAAGTTCATCTTCTAAGTCACTGTTTCTCAAATCATGGTGCAAGTACTACTGGTGGCACTTGAGCTCCTTCTGGTGGTACATGAAATTTCCTGCAGTTCGATTATTATCAGAGTATTTTTTGGGGTTATGAAAAGTGTTATATCACACTGGAAGGATTAAAGTAAAGGAATTCAAAGATACTTACGATATTCTGTTGACAATGGCATCTTCATCCTCATGGTCATCTGCAAAAAATATAAGTCAAAGTTCTTAAAAATACATCTATTAGTTATGAATTAAGTCTTACGATACAGACTCCTTTAAAGATTTATGTATGACTCAAAACTCTATTGTGACTGCAGAATGAAATGAAAATGTGTTAAATTAAATGCATTTTAATCCAACAACCCAAATAACATTCTGTGATGATGCGATGGTAATTGTACAAGTACAAGAGCTACCTGAACAATGATTTCCAAAGAAGTAAACAGAAATAACTATTTCATTTATTGCTTCCCTAAGCTGTCCAGCAAACATAAATGTGTCCAAACATGGAAATATAAAAAGGCATATGGAGTGACTGATTGAGAGCTTGTTTAAGCAGTTTGTCCAGGAAAAGGTGGGGCTTGGATTAGCTTAAGCAAGCCTGACCTTATATACAAAGCAGTGGATATCTTAAGCGTCCTAAGCCATATTGGTTCCATTTAAGAGACATGTACAAAAGTAGAAAGTACTTTTGACATTTAACGTAATGTTTGTTTGTTTTTGTCGTTTACAGTCATCGTCTTATGAGAGGTGGTCTAAAAAGACGTTTTGATCCTCTCATTCTCACTGCACCGTGATATTCAAACTACTGTATGTGCAAAAAATAATGATCAGAAAAATTATTAAAAAACATACCAGTCTTTTTCTTGTACTGTGTTATGATGAAGTATGAGACAATGTAGAGAACTGCGAACAGGAGGAAGCATATCTGAAAAACACAATACAAATCAAGACAATAAGTCTGCGTATTATCAGTAGTACAGCATAACGTTTAAGGCCAGCAGAGTTTGAATACATGCATAAGGAAAAATCTACTGTTTTTTCAATTAAACTACAATCAATCATAATATATTTTCTTTGGCACAATTTCTACAATATCAAGTTCACAGGGCTTCACATTAAAAGTACACCGAAAATGCACACAGAAGAAGCTATTGAAATTTGTGTTTAAATCTGCTTGATTAATTATTAATCTTGATTTGCAACTGTAAGACTATGGTTACACTTAGTTATAAAGAAGTTATTTTTGTATCACTCAAATTGACCACCACATGGAATCTATTAGGTAACTGTGGCCTCAAAACAGGGTGGATGGTCTTACAGGATGATCACATTCCACATTCCCTCCTCTACTATGACAGTGACGAGGACAGTTAGAAGCGCTGCCTTCAGCACCTCATCAATACGACACAACTCGACGTGAACCAGCATTTTAGTAGATGACCGACACAGTTAGTAGGATATAAATTACATATGAGTAAGCAAATCGTATCAATACAGTTGAATATTAAAAGCAACTATTTCTTAGAGTGACTCTATGGGTCTCATGGTTTAACACCATCTTAAAATAACATAGAATCAGCTGCAAAGAGTTGATAAACAGGAGCAGACACCAGACTACAACAGCATGAGAGATAGTACTGTAGAGAGACTCAAAAGATGATTATCTGTAAACCCTTGGCTTGACTCAGCAAATGCACAGAACATTCTCCTTCCAACGTAATAACATATAGGAATAGTGTTTTAAGAGAGAATGAAATAAAGTCAATTCCCATAATGTAAATGTTATATGAACATCAATTATTTCTTAATTTTCATTGTGCATGATTTTAAAAGCATAGCTGCATTATACAACAACATCCAAACAGTACATGTGTAAATGTTAAAATGCACTTGTTAAAAGCTAACTGCTTGTAATAAGCTGAGAATAAAAAATATATAATATATATTTCTGTTCTGTGAAATTGTCACGTCAGTGCTCAGCATGACCTGGGGATATAGTGGCACACTATCATCTTAGTATCATGTGTAGGAAAGGATCTTATTCTGATAAATAGTGGATATTGGATACAAGGGACATCTTGAGGAGACAGTATGTACTGGGTAAAACTGGGACATCTATCTACATCGAAAATCACGTTTCTGTAACTCAATATAATTAGATAAAACGGCCAAACACATGCAACGTATGCTGTGTAGACTGGTTGTCTACACAATGTAATGCAATCAAAGTCTAGTCAATAATTTTAAACACTAAATAAAAGTAAACACCATCAACTAGGCTAACTATGGTTATATAAATATAATAAAGATTACATTGTTCTCCTCACAAATAAAATATTAAGTGCAGTTATTTATTAGAGAAGCTAGCCTATATATTTGATGGTATAAAATCAGGAATATATGACACACAATAACGCCTCGGCTGCCACTGCGATAAATACCGACAGTGTAATTGTACTAAGCGCTAAAACCGTTTGGCGTCACAATGCATTATGAGAGGACGCGGTTAGCATACTAGCTAAGTCGCTCGCTCTGTTACTTACAATGTACTCGCGAACTTGGCTGTGGAAATTCTGCTCTCTGATGGAAACATCGTCTTCTTCCATGCTTCATATTGCACCTACCAAGTTCCGAATGGCGACTACATGATAAGTTATTAGATTTGCATAAAGAAGTGCATTATTTTCCTCCTTCGGCAAAGACCTGTGAAACCCGCTCTGAGCCAAAGTACGCCCCAAAATAAACCACGTCATCATTACGCGTCAAAGCTACCCGGAAGAGAATAGTCACGTGTTTACGGTCAAAACAACAGTCGCGGCTTTGGACAACATGTGGAGGATTTTACCGCAAAAGGAGTATTTGCCTCTTCTATCGTAAAGTTGGTAACAATACAATAATTTATCTACCAGTTAAGTAATTGGTAAAATAACATAGCAGCAATGAAAGTTAAAGGGAAGCAACCGGGCAAAAAGCAAAAGAATAACGCAGTGTTACAGAAGTACAAACTAGCTTTGGATGAATTTGTTAAAAGCACAGGTTCTGCTGAGGATGTGGAGGACAACAGAGATCTAAAGTTTGTAAAAAAGAAGAGTAGGAAGGAGTTACGTAAAGAAAAGCGAAAACTAAAAAAGGCTCAAATGAAAAGACATTACGAAGGTAAAAAAGAAGTCGCTCCAACTGTTACCAAAACGCCAGTTCACGGGAAAAAATCTTCGAAGAAGGAAAGTGACGTGGTGAACAAGGATTTGTGTGACACCTCATCAAGCAAAGTTTCTGTTCGCAAACAAGAAAGTTCCAAATCAACTTCCACTAAGAAAGTCAAGAAGACGTCTAAACTCCAGGAAACAAGAAAGCAGGCGCTAATAGAAGCAAACGAACAAGAGGACAAAGAAATTAAAAAGCTTGAGCGATCACTCGGACTAAACAAAAGAAAAAACAAGAAATCTCTCCCCCAGTCTTTTGTGGCTGATGGACTTGATTATATTCTGGGTGTGCTGGATTCAGGTTCTTCTGGTGCTGCTATGTATGACAGCGAAGATGACTTGGACATGGCTAAGGACAACTTCTCAAAACTGGAGGAAAATGAATCTGGAGGATCAGAGGATGAACAGCAAATGAGTAGTGACGAAGAGCATTCTGAATCAATGAATGATGAAATTGGAAGCCTGGATGAGGACCACAACAGTGAAGAATCAAATGCTGAAGTGGATGAAAATAATGGAGAAGAGGAAGACGAGGAAGATGAGTTAATGGCATCAGAACCAGAGAATGAGAAGGAAAATACTGATGATCAGGCGATGGAAGAAAACACTCAGGTGCATGGTCCACAATCTTAATTTTGTACATATTAAGTTTGTCTAATCTAACCAAAAGTTTTGGTTTTATACACATTTCTTTATCAACATGAAGACGACATCAACAAGCAAATATTTACCGCCTCATCTTCGAAACATGGGGGATGATAAACGTAAAGCTGAACTAGAAAAATTAAAGAGGAATGTAAAAGGACTTCTCAACAGGTTTGTGCATTTTTTATCCCTCCAAAAAGTCAGAAAAATCAAATACTGTTTTGATGAAAATTAATTTAAAACATTGATGGAACTTTACATGTTGTTTAGGTTGAGTGAGCCTAACATGGCATCCATCAGCGGTCAACTAGAGGAGATGTACATGAATTGCAGCCGAAAAGATATGAATGATACATTGACAGAAGTGTTATTAGCAGCGTGCGTTACTCCCTCTCTAATGCCAGACCGGCTGTTGATGGAGCATGTCCTGCTTCTGAGTGTCTTGCATCATGCTGTTGGCCTGGAGGTAAGATGCAGTGGTTAATATGTCTCATAGAACACAGCATACAATGTTTTATGTATGTTATCATTTTGACCCGCCTAGAACCGCGTCACTTCCATCCCCCGTACTAACCGCTGGACCTTGGGGTACAGAGCCTTTGCCATTGCCACCCCAACCCTCTAGAACTCACTCCCACTGCCCATTAGAAACTACTAGTTTCTACTAGTACTCAAACCCCATATTTTTTAATTAAAGTTTTTCTGTAATGTTTTATTCCCCATGTAAAGTGTCTGAGTGTTCAAAAAAGCGCATACAAGTTTGATGTATTATCCATCCATCCATCCATTTTCTTCCCCTTAATCCATTTCTGGGTCGGGGGGGTGGCAGTCAGAGCTGCACCCAGTACACAGAGCACCAGCCCCTCACTGATCCTCCTGCAGGTGGTGAGTCCACAGTAGCTGAGATCTTTCAGTGGGGGCTTTGGGCAAAGTAGGGTTAAGTGTCTTGCCCAAGGACACAACGACAGCAGTCATCAGTGGGAGTCGTGAAGTAGGTCTTACGGTGGGCTCGAACCCACAACCTTCAGGCCCAAAGGCCAATGCTCTACCAACTGAGCTACTGTTGCTGTATTATCATTATTATTATTATTATTATTAATTTAGTTTGTAATTAACCTGAAGGAGCCATGGGTCAGAGCGGCCAATTAAAACCATAAGGATTGCAGGCTTGTCTATATGTTATTTCTTTGCCTTGAATATTCCACACTGGAATTGATTCAACCGATGGATCTTCCTTCTCAGGTGACCCTACCATCATCAGAAAAGTGGCATGTGGCTCTCAAATATCTAACACTGATTTTTATGAACTAACAATGAAATAAATGTGAATACTGGTCACACTTCACTGTCTTTTGTAAGTGTGTTGTACTAATTTATTTATGGTGTGTTTCAGGTTGGGGCACATTTTCTTGAAATCGTTGTCAGAAACTTTGATGAGATTTATAAAAGCCCTTCTGAAGGAAAGGAGTGTGACAACCTGATTGCCATCATTGCTCATCTGTATAACTTCCAGGTGGTGCACTCTCTCCTGATCGTCGACATCCTCAAACTCTTTGTTGATAATTTCACTGAGAAAGACATTGAGCTCGTGTTGTTTCTTTTGAGAAACGTTGGCTTTGCATTGAGAAAAGATGATGCGCTTGCTTTGAAAGATCTCATTTCTGAGGCCCAACGTAAGGCGACTGATGTGGGGGCACAGTTTAAGGATCAAACAAGGGTAAGAAAAGTCATGTCTTACTGAGTTCTAAAATGCAAATATAACTTTATTAAACTTCAACCTTGGTACAATAATGACTCAAGAAGTTAGTGTGGTTCTTTTGCGTTTTACTTTATTCCACATTCTGTACGAAACAAACTCTGAAGTACATTTCCCCATGTCTTTTACCAAACTATTTTATATAAATATTAATTCCCTTCTTTTTCACAAAGAACATACTGATGTTAATCTGGATTCATGTAGTGCATTAATATGTATATGTAGAAATCATAATATTCATTCTTTACAGCTAAATTAATCAAGACATTTGATTAATGCATTAACTATATGTTTCCAGGTGCGTTTCATGTTGGAAACTATGATGGCCTTAAAAAACAATGACATGAGAAAAATTCCTGGCTATGACCCGGAGCCTGTGGAGCGACTCAGGAAGTTGCAAAAGACTCTGGTAGGTATTAAAGTATTATGGCCAGGTCAGGCCAAACAAGTAAACTGATCTTCCAAACTTGAAAAGAACACATATTATGTGTTTACTAGTTTATCTGTTGGTTTAATCCCATTTCCTCCTCATGACAGGTTGATACTGTGTAGTGAAATGATATGCACTTAGAATGCAGTATACTTGGTGTTCTGTATTTCCACTCCACAAGGGGGCGCCAGGGAACCACTAATTTCATCCCTATTTCTTGTCAGAGTATATATGATTATTTTTTAACCCTGACATTTTGTTTGCAGACCAGCCGAAGTACAAGTGGCAGTGACATGAAGCTGCGTGTGTCTCTGGACGGCCTCCTCAGAGCAGAGCAGGTCGGCCGCTGGTGGATTGTTGGCTCGTCTTGGAGCGGAGCTCCTATGATCTCCAAAGATGGGACCACAGCAGCAAAAGAGACCACTGTTGGACAAGTAGGCTGTTGTTTGTCTGTTTTTATTTGTCGCTCTAGTTGAATTGTTGTTCACTCACATTAATACCATATTCCTGTTTTAGTTCAGTGCCAAAGTGTTGGACTTGGCCAGGAAACAGAGGATGAATACTGAGGTCAGGAGAAATATCTTCTGTGTGTTAATGACCAGTGAAGATTACCTGGATGCATTTGACAAACTCCTGAGGTTTGTCCATAATTGTTTTCCCTTCTGGTCAGACTGTGTGTAAAATAATCTTTGTATGTGTTCTGTTAAGAATGGGTTTGAAGGACAAACAGGAAAGAGAAATTGTCCATGTCCTCATGGACTGCTGTTTGCAAGAGAAAACATTTAATGCATTCTACGCTGTGCTGGGAGAAAAATTTTGCAACCATGACCGCCGCTTTCAGGTACTAAGGCTATATGTATAATTAGAATAATATAATACTGTGGTTTCATTTGAATATGGACCAGATTGTTTGGGTCCACAGCACTAGGCAGATGTATTGCAAATTATTTTAGGAAGCATCTATTTGTCAATAGCAGTGATACTATCTTAGTGAACATGCATATGCTCAGACTTATAATAAGTATAAGTAATAAATAATAATAATAATAGTAATAATAATAAGACAATGATGGCAGCAAAATGCTTGTAGACCACCCACATGTGTTCCCGAGTGACCGGGGAATGGGCTGCAGTGTGGGAGCCTTTCACACCTCTCTCCTCTCCTTATTATTTGACTTAACCTGTGCATGCAAACAAAGACGCCCAGAGCATATTTCCTACTCTGCCAACATGTAGACCCCCAGCTCATATCCCAAACCAGTGACCATTGTCCTCATCAAAGAACCCTCAGAAAATCTGGTGGGAATGTTTGCTTTTCTCATGTAAACTTGATCTTAAGGAGTGGATGTCCTGATAAGATGATCAATTAGTTGACTGTCCTCTGTTTCAATTAACAAATATGTCCTTTTTGCCACTTTCTCATTTAGATGACATTCCAGTTCAACGTATGGGACAAATTCAGGGAACTAGAAAACCTACCCAGCAGCACATTTAACAATCTTGTACAGCTCATTACCATCTTCCTACAGAAGAAGTGTCTACCTCTTTCTATACTCAAAGTACGTATGCAATATTTAGCTGAAGAGTCTTGGTTTTTTTCAAATTATGATTAGTTAGTCTGATTATTAAAGTTTGTCTTGCATAGGTTATTGAATTTGGAGAACTAGACAAACCCAAGGTGCGTTTTCTGCGTCAAATGCTGACGAAGCTTTTCAAGGAGACTGATCCTGAGGACTTGATTTGTATTTTTGGAAAGTAAGTAACAGAATGTATGACTGAAACAAACAGTTGTTGACACTTAAAACACTTGTGCGTAGGTGATGCTAACCTTTAGTAGTTCCCACTTTTTAAATAACACTGTCTTCCTTTACTCCACATTGCTATATGTGTGCAGTTGAAATCAATGTCCTCCATTGTGTGTTCATCTTCAGGATTTCAGGAGTCCCCAAGTTAGGAATGCTGCGGGAGGGCTTGAAGCTTTTCATCAGCCACTTTGTATTGAAGAATGCACAGTCCCAGGGACCAGCTGAGCAAGCAGCACTGCTTTCAGAGCATGCTCAGGTCGCCACCAGAGCTATGGAGGCCAAAGAGGCCAAGCTCAAACTGTAAAACCTGTGTTCTCACCTTGCAGAGGTATGAGAGCTGCAAGACTATGCCTACAGACCATTATCCATCCAACCATCATCCCACTTTTATAGAACTGACATTTGTCTCTTATTACCTTTTAAATTATACTTTTACAATGGTAATACATATGTGATTAACGTATTGACAATTAAATTGTGGTGTTGTTCCTGACCCATAGGTTGAAGATCACTTCCATGAGCTGTAACAAATGTCATACAAAGTTTCATTTTAGAAAACTGTTTGTCATCTGGCCTCTGCAGTCGTGACTTAAACAATAAAGTTCATGATGTCTATTGGTTCATTCAGTGTTTACACACCCTGACGAATGGACCCAGGCGTTGACTCTCTCCTATTGTCACTGCTTGAGCACACTGCATTATGGATGGTTAGCATAGCAACATCATTATGTTACATTTGATAAAACCGTCTATTAATTAGATCCATATTCGTGTGGATTTGTTAGAGGTCAAGAATGAGCCAGCTGGGCCAGAGTGTCCTGTCCTGATCATCACAGACCACTCTGTATGTTGTACACAGATACAGACCATCTGAAGCAGTGCCTTCAAAAACTCAGGGGTCTACCTGCTGTGAACTTGATCAAGTGCTATTCTTTTATTCTGTCACCTTGAGCAAACGCATACCACATGTTACAAATGCCAGTATGTTTTTACAACCTGTAAACAAAATAGTTTGTGGGATTATTTGGTTAATTACATTTTTAAAAGTTAAAAAGAGGTTTTTTGGTACGCTCTGAAGTCCATTTATGTTTGAGTATTCCTCAGATTTGTTTCTGCCTGTAACTGTTAAAATAAAACTAAAAAATAAATATATTTATGTATATTACACTAAACGGCTTTAAATTTGAACTGCGTTAAATGAGCCTCTCCTTAACTGCCGTGTGTCATAGTTAAGTGGTAAATGCTCTAATATGTTTTTTTCTCTCCTCCACCGAGTTCGTTACGAGCTCAAAGGCACAGGCTGCTCGCCCATTGCTTGTGTGGTGTGAAATGTTTCCACTGTCTGACTGCCTACTCGCTGTTTGCTCTCACTACCCGTTTGCACAGATTCGACAGTGCTATTAACAGTAATTCCCATGACCTGAGCTGTCAGAGCAAGGGGGAAAACACGAGTGTGTGCGCATCCAGTGCAACCGCTATAGCCCAGCCATAAATCAGTCACGCCCCACTAGCGCGCGCTTTACATAGAAAACAATTTATTTTCACATTGTTATGCACAGCAAAGACGCTAAACAGTACATTTAGCATGCATTTGAAATTATAAATACAATATAGAAAAATATTTTTTTCTCAGCGTGATGAAAAATCACAACGTGAGTACACGGAGCGCGCCATGGTGCGTATCCATGCAGAGTAGCCTCTGCAACACTGGCGCACTGTGGGCATTCGAGACCATGTTTATGTGTTTAATTTATATATTTTATAACATAAACGTGTGTATTCGTAAGTGAAATAGGTTGAATAGCATGCAACCACCACATCCCAGAAGTCTTTGGATCGGAACCTCTGCCCAGAGTGAGGTTCATGGGCACGGACTAGTGTCACTGGCACGGTTCCTTTCGTCATCAGAAGAGCAATCTGAAGAGTTGTAAAGGAAGTTGTCGCCATTTTCATCGTCGCTGTCAGTAAAGTCTCTTATTCTGCCGTTCTTGGAGTCTGTCTTGCTGTTATATTCTGACTTATCGAGTCCTTCTGATTTCTCCTGGCCCTTTGTGCCCTTCTGCTTCTCGGCCTCCTGGGCCTGCTCCTTGGCCTTCTTACTCCTCTTCCACTTCATCCGCCTATTTTGGAACCATATTTTAACCTGAAAGGAGGAATAGATGTTTAAATAGCTGTCATTGTTGTGCGTAAAGCGTGCGTAAAGTACGCAGGATACTATAAAGATACAAAGAATAACAGCCCAAAGGAAGACACGCTATGAGTCCCATAGTCACCACTTTGTGAGGGACAAAATTCCATAAAATTATTTTGCATATACCTGAGTTTCCGTGAGCATGAGGGACGTGGCCACTTCAAAGCGCTTTGGTCGTGACAGGTACTTGTTCAGTTTGAACTGATGCTCCAGCTCCAACAGCTGCTGACTGGTGAACGCCGTTCTCGGTCGTCTACATTTACCCAACAAATTTGATTGTGCCTGGGCTGCAATAGGAGAGGGAAAACAAATGTTATTCATTGAAAGTTACTGGGAAAATGTAAAGGCCTGATAGGCTATGTGTATTATTCAAGCTACATTAAATTTGGTCATTTGCATGCAATTGGATATAAAACATGTGGCAAGAGCATGTTGAAATTCGTATATCCACATCTGTCTCAGACTAAATGTCAATAGAGAGGCTGTGGCTCATCTAGAACAAATCTGCTAAAACGGGTTGAGACAAAAAGGCAGTATCTGGTGAGCAAATAGCATGAGCACTGTGGGTTTCACACTGCTCTGCCACTTTCCCACTGTCCATTATCTATCCATTTTAGTTCCTCTAAGAAAAACATCCTTCTGATAATTCCTAACACAAAAAGGTGCTATTTTATGTTCTTTAAAATATAGAATCTCAACACTATGTTACCATCTTTTATGGGCAATGATGCGCTGGATACATTTCAGCAACATTTCTATTATTTCAGAATGTATTTATTTTTCATTATTTATTTTTGATAGATATAATTTTATAACCCTAACTGCAATTTGGACTTATATAGACGCATATACTCACAATTAAAATCTGACATTTTGGGCAACATCATGCCGGCTGTAGACACGCGCAGCCAGTGGTCCAGTTGAAACGTGCTGGCCGAGAGTTTGATGGGGTCCGTGGCATGATGGTGATGGGAGCCATGCGGATACGGGTAAGACAAGGCGGGGTGCTGTCCGGTGAGAGCAGAATATGTGTACATAGGGTGGCCGTAAAGAGCCTGAGCCGGGATGCCCGCGGTGCTCTGGGGGTGTAATCCGACCACACTGTGAGGACTGTTGAGGAAGCCTGGTTTAGGAATCAAGCCGCAAGTAGAAATCCTGGGAGGAGACGGTGTTTCCGTGCGTAAAGAGTCGGTGAGCTCTGCGGCCGCCACGCTCACAGAGGACTGCATGGAAGAGTTGGATGACAGCGATGTTACAAGCGCAAGAGGGGAAGTCTGTACTTTGGGTGTATCGACCGCCAGCAATGCGTCGATACGAAAGTTTTTAGATTTCTCCATCCCTTTTTTGGTCCGTGTTTGGTTCTATTTCGGCGAAGGAGACGTGAGCGCTTTTACCAACCTCTCAAAAGTTATGATGAGGTGTGGACTCTGTGTGACACTTATTGCCTATCAGAGAGCGCTCATTGGTCCACGGAGCAGAGGGCGGGCCGAAGCGCACGAGCGGCCCGTTTTCTGCAACCTCATAAATGCATGAGGGAAACTGAACATATTTCTGAATGCACCACAAAAATAGTGTTTAGTGATTTGACACGACTTGGAAATGTGGCATAAAGGCACGCACACATTTGGGTTGGCTAAACAATGTATTTGACTCTGTCCTACTGTCCTTATCAGATTCAGTTTCACACTTGCAGTGAAAACATTGGAATAAATGTGCATGAAAACCCATGTGCACCGGACAAATATATATTGTTAATATATGTTAAAGAAGCTAAACAAAATAAAAACAGAAAACAATTGTCATGTGAAACCAATCGATGTAGGTTTTCATTAATTAATTATATCTAAACATGGAATAGTGTTATAGGTTAATGGGTGAACCCGGGTTTAAGTGAACATCTTGAAGAAAAACGTCGCAACAAGCCATGAGGGAAATCTGAATAAAAGCCTTCTGTCATATCGCCTTGTGGGAGGTTTTTCAAATGGAGATAATAGGCCTGCTTAATGTATTATGTTTAGGCACAATACATGTCTATACTTTCAGCTTATTTTTTCTTGTTGTAATCTGAGAAAACGATATGTATAAAAAGGAACTATCACAACAAGTCGTCGAAAGGGGAAAAAGTCAGCCTATGTTCCTTGGTGACTTCGGTCTAATAAGCCACTTAAAGTTAATGGAAGCGGAGGTCAAAATGAGAATTATTGACACCAAGTTGCCCTTAACCTGTCTACCAATAAAGCTGATTAGTTTTTTGTCAATTCATCAACGGAGCGCGCGTCTCGGACGTTTATTTGCTCGGGGGAAATCAACAAGTCAGCGGCACTATAGTTTTCAAGTAAAGGATCACCATTTAATTATGGACTTTGATGATCATGAGCAATTACAGAATGATAACGTAAAGATTTATGTCTGCACCGAGGCGTGGCCTTGTGGGTGCATGGATGTGGGGTGGAGGGGGGGACGAAACGCAAAAGCCATGCCGTATATCCGTGTTGTGTGGGGTAGCCTGCCTATTTGACCTGACTTTAAGAATTTACCCATGAACTTGCCTTCGCTTGTTTTAAACCATTAGTTAGAAAATAGACCCAATGGCCTATAATCTGAGAATAAATAAACAACCTTTCGACTTGACCCACAGTGAGAGTGTTCTTTTGTAATTAGCCACTTGGACCTGATGATTATCCTAACAGCTTAACAGCGTTGGACCGTCTTGTCCCAGCGAAACGCACAGATTTAATTTAATTAAGGGACCAGGATGAATATTTCTATTAAAGCCCTGGTGAAATATGGAGCCATTTACTATTGGCCTTCGCCGATCACGGAGATTTATCGCTCCTTTTCATCACATCTTAGGGAGAGAAAATTAATAAGGGCCTTTAGATGGAAGCAGACCCTGAAACCCCGGTCTTTCCTGAAAGCTGTTCATTTGCTCCGTAATTACTTTTACAATTAACTAAAATACAAATCAAAGTGACAAATTGCGATGATAAGGGGATTACGTTGGGTTAATGTGTAAAAATTATGAAAAAGAAATTCGAAGGGAATAGCATGCTTGGGTAACTGATGCGCGTGATATAAGGCTAATAATAATAGGAATAATATTGATCAAAAGAATTAAGCACATGTGTTTTAGTCGGTACTGCAAATATAAAACATACAGATAGCAACAATAATAATGGCAGTAATAATAATGTGTTAATAATAGGAATAGAAAGATTTGTATTTGTATTGTTATTGTTTTAATCATTCAGTATTATTATTGTTATTATTTGCTGTGTGTGTGTGTGTGTGTGTGTGTGTGTGTGTGTGTGTGTGTGTGCGCGCGCGGTCGTGGCTCAGAGGTTTAACAATATAGTTTACTTATCGAATAGCCTAATACTTTAAGTGTATTAATATATGAAAAAAGACAAACATATATAGCCCCAGTGCGAGATTGATTATCTATATTTCTTTTATGCATGCCTAATTTGCTTTCGTTAGAAGACCCCGTTTATTTCCCATCATAGATACATTCTTGCTTCTTTTTCTGAGGTCATATTCCACAGACATTTATGTCCAGAGAATGAACTGTGTACAGTGTAATGGGCAAGAGCAGAGTGCTCTCGAGACAGGAGCGTGGGCGTCACCACCATGGATTTGATTGGCGTCAGAATTGTCCAATCCGCTTCGCAGTACTACCGGAAGCGGATGTAGTCCATTTCTCTTGTGTTGTGTTCATTTCCACTGAGAGGAAGAAAATACGCTTGGGTCTTATTTCTTAAAATCAAGGTCATTATCTGAAAAGATCAAGGTAAACGTTTCACTATTCGTTTAGGTTCCACCGTTATGCCCGTTATTGCTTGTTGAACGATGTCGAAGGACACGGGAAAACACCTCGTGAAGCTAGCTTTGTGCTTAGCTCTAGTGCTAACTTCAGTGCTAACGTCAACAAAATCAGGGCACACACACAGGTTTGACAAGAACATGACAACTCATTAATACAGTTAAAATAAGGCTCAATGTTCACAGGTGTTTTGTGGCGCTTGTATCAAGGATTTCTGTGTCTATTTACTCACAGCTGCTGAGTCATTAGCTAGCTAACTTAAATGGCTGCTAGCTTAGTGATCATTGAAATGAAACTGTCTATATGGATTTGTCCTTCTTCTTCAGAGTTATTGACGTATTGTGCTCTGTGACATTTCTATTTAAGTCTTTAACTGACCTCGAACTCCTTTGGTTTTGTGTCTGTCCAATGTGGACTGCCCATGGTTTCATTCACACACTTTTCTTCCAGCATATTGTGGAAGCTTTACAGCTGGTGAATGGAAACATTCTAAAATGTTTAGCTTCGAGGGAGATTTCAAGACAAGACCAAAGGTTTCATTGGGAGGAGCAAGTAAAAAGGTGACATAATCATGCCTTATTATTGAACTAATTCTGTAAAACTATATTTGAAACTATTTGTACAGGATCAGGATGTAATGCTTAACTACTGTTTGTATTGTTCAGGAGGAGAAAGCATCTCTATTGCATCGCACTCAAGAAGAAAGAAGGAAGAGAGAGGCAGGTTCTAAGTTCTACTGTACCTTTTGAATTGTGTCAGGGGTGTTGTCATCTGTGATGTTGATGCTGTGATTTAGGATGAAAGAAAAAGGTTGAAGAATGCAATTATTATCCAATCTTTTATACGTGGATACCAAGATCTAAAGCGACAAGTATGTATTCAAATTTTTATTCTACCCTGTATGGTTTTGACTATTTTGATCAACAAAACAAACTTCTTTGCAGTATGCTTTACAAAGAGCCTGCTTTGATGAGTGTGTGAGCCAGACACAGGCGCCCGGGTCACAGAATGTGTTAGACGCTTCAAGTCTTTGCCTCTTATCAAGACGATTAATATTTTTCTACAGACAGAGTGTGGATGCTCACCGATTGGTAAGCATGTCTATATTTGTTCTTGCCATCATTTTGAATGACTAAATATTCTTCTTCCTCTCGGACTGTCAAGATATGGCTGGGGCACAGTTTGATAAAACACAACAATCAGTTTGTAAAACTGCTGCTGGGCCCACATAAACAAACCTGTGTTTTTCAAATTAAGAGAGTCCTTGCCTTGAGCTGCAAGTAAATACTAAACATTATGTTTTATTTGGAATATTTCCATTGTGTGACCTACTGACATTGTGAATATTTTGCAGACTTCTCCAAAGTTGCGGCGACGACGGTTTAAATGTCGCAATACCCATCCGAATCCTTGAAATCTTTGTTTCAGACAAGACTTATCTTCCTGTTATTCCAGATGCTAACTATGTAGCCTCATTACTTGAGCAGATTTTGCACTATGTAGTTCAGAAAGGTAAGTTCTACCAATAACAGACAAGTAGTTTATTATTAATGTTTTATTTAGTTTTTCCAATGCAAATATTTGTTTGCATGGTTATAATTAGGGCTGGGAAATTTAGTGCATTATGCAATGCGTCTGCTTTTCTTTTAATTTAATCATGTAAAATTGAGTGGCAAGGTACCTCTGTCCCCGTATCTCTTGTGGAGTAGTACTTGTCCGTCCCTCATCACAGAACTTGCAGGATTTCTAAGAAAATAAGTATTGAACTGTGAAGTGGACCTTCCCTTTTGACTGATGCGCAGCTCATGAGCTTGTATATCTGATTATACATGAACCTTTCAACCTGATCTAGATATGTGATGAATTAGATTTTTCTAAAAAAAAAAAAATTCCAGCTCTAATTATAATGTGTTGCCTAATCATTTTGGTTTTTGTGAACATTTGCATTTATTCTTGCTTAATACTTGCATTTTAACTCCATAGTTTTTAATATTTTTTCAGGATACTATAGGTCTCTGTACACTCTTGCGAATCATAGACTCCCCAGCAGTCTGGAGTATAGTGACACTCGCTCGATCCCTCTGGCAAGCACACTTTTGGAGCACATCATAAAACCTCTGCACTTTACCTACTCCTCTTGCACAACAGACGCAAGGTACAGTTTTCATATTAGGAATAGGTTCAGTTTGATGGTTTTTCATGTTTGAATGGTGCAGTGGTAGTTTTATCAAACTAAGATCTACTTTTCCAGCAACCAGACAAGGAATTAGTAGATCTTACAATTATGTTTTCTGATTCAAGTACACTTACACAAACTGCACAACATTTGTTCTCAATTATCTCATTTTATTCATTCATGTTTCTCACTGGCCTACTGTAAATTTCATAACTGTATGGTGCACAGGGACTGGACTGTACGGTAATTTGGAAATGTTCAGATTTGCTTGAAACACTCAGAGAAGCTGGAGCAGGGGCCTTCACATAGTTGATTATTTTTTAAAGACTAAAATGTGATTGGTCCATCACATTTTGTGAGTCTCCGATCACGTCATTACTTAACCTAACGATTGGTGCGTCTTTTAGTCTTTCCTTATACGCAGCAGAACAGTTATTGTTTCACAACAAATTTACAACAGGCAATTAAAGTTCATCTGAGTCGCTTACTGGCTAGAGTGCAGAATGCGTGACCTTTTGTCTACCATTTGAGACATTCTGTGTAGCAAACAGCAAGATTGACCCTCTTTTAACAACTGTGAGGGTGTAAAAAACTTGTGTACACTTTGGTTTGAACAGCCAATTATCTGCTGTGACCCTCCAGATCAGTGTTACTGAGACACAAAGCAACTCTGTTTGGAAAGGAACTATTTGTTACCCTAGCGAACTCCGTCTGAGTCACTTAAAACCACAAGAATATAATTTAGTCCTATGAATTCTTTGAGCATATTGTGAAACTTGTCTATTTTTTCTTTTTTCACTTACCAGGCAATTTGTGTTTATGGCCTTTACGGAGGAGTTTATCTCTGCGGCATTCACAGAACAGATTTTTCACTACTTCATCCCCGCACTGTCAGATCCTCACGTTTCCTTCCCATTTGAGGCCTTTCTTAGCTCTCTTAAGGCAACTATAGACTCTTCATCATCTGCTCACAGTCAGGCACCATGGATTCTCTACTTTGTTCTATCTGCGGGAGAAAACTGCTTAGGTAGGTGCTTCTTTGTTTTCAAAGCTTTTTGAAAGCTCATTTGAAGCATTGTTCTCATGGTTGTGTGCCGACAGGCTCCCTGTCAGAGGACGGTCTTCTCTTTTACTTACAAGCTCTGCGGTCACTTCTGCCTTTGTTGCCTGTGTCTGAGAGCATCAACAGGCCTGAGCTGAACAGTGACACTGAAGATGAAGATGATGCTGGCATGCGTTTACCATCCAAACAGGTAAATCACATTATTGCTCCTAAAGAACTTAGATATTTTAACTTTGTGTGTTTGTGTTTGTTGAAGGAACCAAATTGAACTCCTAGCTGTCCTCATACCTGTCCAATAAATAAATGCGTTTTCTGTTTTGTCTTTATCAGGATGACAGTCGGATCTCTGTACAGCTCATTACAGAAGAATGTGTGCACAAGCTGGACACTAAGCAGCAGACGAATGCTCTGCTCAACCTGGTGTGGAGGGACTCTGCCAGTGAGGAAGTTTTCACCATGATGGCCTCCATTTGTCATACACTGATGGTCCAACATCGTCTTATGGTGCCCAAAGTCAGGTACAGCATATCTCAAGAGAAGGAAATGATAATGAATTTTACAAACTATATCATTTAAAACATACTTTGCAAGTTTGTGAATGGCAACTGAGTGATGGGGAGGAGAGCTGTATCTCTATGCATGTCCATGCTGTAAGCAGTAATGTAAATAACCCAGGCAGGCAGTTATCTGTGGCCTGCACTAGTGGCATTTACAACCGGCAGAGGAATCGGGGATGTCAGGGAAACTGTCAGTCTTGGATATAGGCAATTACCTCTCCTCAGGTTGATTACATTAGAACCAGGACGTCAGAGGTGGCGGAGGGGGTGGGGCAGCTATGACTGACATGGGGTCATCAGACTGTGATTCATGGATAGTCAACCTTCACTAGGTAATCATTTGTTTAGTTGCAACTACTTGTTTCTGCTATGTCCAAATGAAAATGACTTCTTAATAACTGCTGTTCAGAAGAAAAAAAAATTATGTGCAAATTACTTTTTTAGCAAATGGATTCTAATCTCTGTGGATACCAGCTAATTTTACGGTGTTGCTCTTTCATGCACTTTTACCATAAATCCTACCCTTCGTCTTCCATCATTATTGGATATCTGTACAAAATAATTAGCTCACTGAGAAAGATTAATCACTGCAGCTGTGGACGGGATAGCTTTACAAGAGGCTAAGGGGAGCAAATTGCATCCTTCCCTTGATTTACTGCTCTAAAGCAAAAAAGTCTGGCCAGTGGTTCAGCGTGCTGCCTTTTAATAAATATGTAAAATGTCTTATAAAATTGTACTCATCAAAAATGTAATTTTAAAAGTATGTAATTTAACTTCACCTGTAATACTGTTACTATACTGAAATTCCTCTTTTTTGCCAAGTTTTTAACTTTTTTTATTTTATTCACATCTGATATAAATGGATAATCTACTTTTATGTAATTTTTCATGACTCCTTTCAGACTGTGCTATTATTTGTATGATTGGCTAATGCTTGAGAGCGAACATGGCTTTTGTATTGCAACAAAGTGAAAAGTAGCCTTTGCACATACACAAGCGCACACACAAGCCTTTTGATGACTTGACTTTGTTTATTAGTAGTTCATTTGGTGATTGAAATGGGGGTTTGGGTTCTCCCAGGCTGTAAATCAGCATGTCAGCTGGCATTTAGTGCTTTGTTTCCCATTTCAATCAAACACCCGCATCACTTGTTATGAGCGCACAGCACTACACTTTCCTCTCTCCTGAGCCTTGTAGCAGTGACAGATGGTGAGCGCTCAGTGCAAACCATTTTTCAAGGCAAATGTTGGTTGTCTGCCACACAAGTACCAGAGCTCATTTGCATAGGATTATAAAATTACTTTTGTGCTCGGAGGAAAACTTGAACCCTTGTTAAAATATTAACGTTGATTTGTATGATCTTTCTCATATATGATTGACCATTATCCGACTGCACTTTATGCAATACTGCAAGGGCTATTTTCTTTCTGCTTTTCGACATTATTGTCTAGACCGAGTGTGTGAAAAGGCATGTTATTTAAAGGTGCACAAATAGATGTATACCTGAACAAAGGTGCTTCACACCTTGGTGCCACAGCTTCATTGTGTGCAGCGCTTCTACTTCCAGGTTTGTGAGGCCACCTCAGAGTTATCATTCAATTGAGTGAGTGTAGACGCATGCTGGAGCTGAGGGTCAGGCTGAGGACTAGGCCTCCCCTCCTCCTCTGTCCTCCATTGTCTTGCACCCTGGCCATTAAGTTAAATGGGGCTCCTGCAGGAAGCCAGAGGGCTGTTTATGACCCAGGCTGGGTACCCTTGCCAGCAACTAGTTTACTAATGGAAGGTGCCTCACCTAAATAAAGCTTAATGGCTCATTTAATCCCTTCTCAGACCCCACAAAGTATAAAAGGAGAGAAAAGACCCCACAATACAAATGACGGACAGGCTGGTTTACAATCCCATCATTTCAATGTATTTTTTACTCGTGTATCTTGTTTAACAAGGAAGAGTTTACGATTTGTACATTGCAGACAAATTGGAGGGAAGTACTTTTATTGTGTTTCTGTCTGATTGTGTCATGTGTGTTTAATTATTATTATTATTATTGTGTTAAAATGTCTTTCTTTATTGTGCTATGCAGACTTCTGTATAGTTTAGCCTTCACAGCTCGCTTCCTGAGACATCTGTGGCACTTGATCACTTCTATGACAACCAAAATGATCACAGGGTATGTCTTGCATATTGAAACATTTTTTTATTACTATGAATGTATTTTAATCTTTGAACACAAACAGCTCCATGATCCCATTACTACATCTACTGTCGAGGGGATCTCCTATGTCATACGAAGACTCGAATCGCATCATTCCCCTTTTCTATCTCTTCAGTTCTCTCTTCAGCCACTCCCTGATCTCAGTGCATGACAGCGAGTTTTTTGGGCATGAATTGGAAGGTAGTTGAATATGTTTTCCGTTACTCACTGATTCGTATGCGTATATATAAATTATAGAAAGTATGTGTTTCTAAGCAGATCCGACACAGTCCTCCATGATGCCCTTCACACTGTCTGAGCTTGTGACACTGTCTCGCTACCTCAGAGATGCTTGTTTGGGAATTATCAAACTGGCATATCCTGAGACAAAGACGGAGCACCGTGAGGAGTACATGGCAGCCTTTCGAAGTGTTGGTGTCAAAACCAATGCAGAAGTTCAACAGAGGATCCAGGCTGAACAAAAGAGCTGGGTGCAGCTTTTTAAGGTCAGAAGAACTTGTATTTATCAGCTCTCTATTTAGAAGCACTATCTGCTCATATCACAGCGCTGCGTCATGCAAGTGTTAATGAAAAGGCAATGTTTAAGACCAAAATATAATGATCTTTTGAACCTCATTTACTTCTGGGATTGCTATTTACTATGGAATTTTGAGACCGGACTGTTTTTTGCCTTTGAGAAAATAATTGAAATATTGGCACCAGTCATTTGTGAAGGTGGCAAACACACAAAGAGCACCAAGGGAATTTTCATAAAGGATCTGCTCACAAGCCTCTTGTCAGCTAAAATGACCCATTAAAGAACTGGGGAGCAGGGAAAATGCATTTTCCAAATTGAACGTTGGGATTTACAGTCAGTTTAACGCTGCTGACCCTTAACACGCTAATGTTTGGACCGTGTCATCATCCGTCCCTCCCATCTTTTATCACCTCTATTGTCAAGCTATCTATTTAATTGAAAGAAGTTAATTGAATGAAAATGATCAACTAAGCTTGTATTAATATTGCTAATGGAACTTTCTTCTTGGCCATGTTTGGAGAGCTATGTCACCCAGGAGTTTGGGAAAGGCCCATTAAGGCGTGCACTTAACCCGATGGGCTAATTAAGGAATGCTTATTCATTTCTAGAGTCAGGGGTTACGCCGGCTCCAAACCCATCGCCACGCGCTTTTTACATCATTTTGCACTTGCCATTATTGCAGATATAGTTGCCTTCTGGTGATTTCCAGAGATTGATGGTCACTCTATGAAAATTATGTGCTTTAGGTAAGAACGTTTCGATTGAAACAATCTACCTTGCGTATTATATGGAAATGGACTAATTGTTATGGAAGACGTCAGGTTCTTTCAATTTTTCATGCAATGACACAAATGAGGTTATTTTCTGAAAGTCTGGAAACCATAGTTCTCTTTCAAAATGCATTTGGGACAAAGTGTATGGAACATTGCTGATTCCCAGATCCAGAAAATTGCATAACGACACTAGTTTGACCATATTATTATCAGTGTACTTTGTGGTTGTAAATGATGACATCACCAGAGGGATGTTGCCCCTCCAAACTGTGCCAAAATACAATGTATAGAGGCAATATTTGACAGAACTAAATCACTAGAAGATACTTTAGAGAATTTGGCTTCAAATTTGTCTTCACACACTGCAGCTTTATCAGTGTGGAACTATTAATGATATTTAAACAAGGAGCCGAAAGATAATTGAACAGTTTGATTCTATGAAGGTCAGTATTCTGTGCTGACTGTTTGTCCACTACAGGTCATCACTAACTTGGTGAAGATGATCAAAGCAAGAGATATCAGACGGCCATTTTGTCCAGAGGGCCACTGGCTTTCTGAAGAGGGAAACATTCGCGCTGATAGGGTAAGTTCTGCAGCTGGCCTAGTTTCTCTTTATACTTTGAGGAAAATGGCAAATGATGCGGAAGTCTGGGATCATCAGAAGAAGACGTGTTTTAATTATGTTAAAATGACACAAAGAAAGATTTTACAGCATGCATTCGATTTTATACCATGGAGGAATCATAGACACTGCTCTGAGCATGTGCGACGGCGCCAAGAGATGCTTCGGCCTTCAGATAACCCAACCAAAATCACAGACATGTATAGTGTCCAGGCAGGCATGGTGGCGCAGCGGTTAGAGCTTGTGTTTCACAGCAAGAAGGTCCTGGGTTCGATTCCACCACAAGGCCTTTCTGTATGTTTCCTCCGGGTGCTCAGGTTTCCCCTACCATTAAAACATGTTCAATTGGTATGAATGAGTGAATGGATGGTGTTGATAGGGGGCTTTGATGTGTTCTGTGTGTTCGGCATCTCGCTTCTGTCATCACCGTGTGTGGCGTGAATGGAAAAATATAATTGTGAACAATTTGGATGATCTTGGTATGTAAAATGCAGACCAATAAAACATTACTTACTTTCGTACTAGAATAACAAGCTTAGGTTTAACCAAAATTGTTTCAAAAGTGTCATAAGATCTAAGCTTGTTAACTCACATCATTCTTTCACTTGCACAGGTCACGCAGCTGTACGTGCCTTCTGCAAGAAATGTCTGGAGAACGCGCCGCATGGGTCGCATTGGGCCCTTACAGTCCACGCTGGATGGTGAGGTTCTTAGGGGCTGTGTTTTCGTCATATCTGCTTTTGTAAATGTTATGAAAAGATGGATTTTCAACCTGGCACAAATGCTTTTCCCTGCGCCCTGCTCTGACTGCCGCAGCAAATGCAAACCCTTGTTAACGAATAAAGGCCGTCCTGCTCAGACTGCCGCGGTAAAAATGTGCAGCAACCTCTCGATCAATAAAAAATATTTCATTCAGAAAAAATTTAACGCAAATCTACGAATAGAACGAGAGGAGACAACGATATCCTCATTAACAAAGTAAAATCCATCCGTGATGACTTCATATTGATTAGATTACTTTCGTCAAATGGTTATATTCACTGTTTCTTTGATATTCAGGCCTTAGACACCATTAACTCCAGCCACATCTTACTCAAACGCTCGTACTCTCATCAGCCTGAACTTCCCAGAGTGATCTTTCGGTCAAACGGGGACAGCACTTCTTAATATATATATATATATATATAATATCCAAAATTCACTCTGCATGCGGTCCAAGTTATGCCAATTTAAGGTTATTATTGCTTCTTAAATGATCCAGAGTGAATCGGTTCTTAACAGATTCTACACTGCAGTGACAACAAGAGCCTAATAATGTGTGTATGATCTACCTAATGCCACTTTAAGGCTGTATGGGATAAATTCAATTAGTGAGAAAGTACCTGATGAACCTCACCACATCTGCTCTGTGTTTGTCTAGCCTTTTCTCATTTCCTTAAATGGACAGACTCTGAGCTGATGAATGAGCATTGTATTGACCACTACACTGCCATATTTCTCCTTAAAGATGGAACCCTGATGGGGAAAATGCAGATCAGGTTGACTAATTGGGCAGAATAATTGCTTTAAAGAGGGTGCAAAGTGAGCTTACCGCAAAATTGCTTTGCTGTTGTGTTAAGTCCTGAATTTCTCCAAGACAAACAGGATCCTAATGGCTAATCCTAATAGCTACAGGTTTGTACTCCATGGTAACAAAATTACTATGGAGTAAAAATGAAATACTAATTCAATGCAATTTAGTTTAATAAAAACCAATGTCAAAATAATCATAAAAAAGTATAAGACGCAAAATCTTCAGTAAGCTCACTTTGCACCCTTTTTAACACAATTACTCTGCCCAATTAGTCAACCTGATGTGCATTTGCCCCATCAGGGTTCCATCTTTATGGAGACGGGAGAATAGCAGGGTATCTATGTACTGCCATAGATGAGACTTTTTAATGTAGTGGACATATACTGCCATATCTAGACCTAAAACTATCTAATTAACAATGTTGCTGTTGTGTTGGTCCAGTGGGTTTGGAGCCGCCTCAGCTGTCTGTGTCTGAAGAACGCCACCTGGCCATCCTGACGGAGCTTCCTTTTGTGGTTCCTTTTGAGGAGAGAGTCAAGGTATTGCTAAAGTTGGATTGGATGGTGATTCAACTCGTGCTTTGTATTAAATGCATTTGTTTTTCAGATCTTCCAAAGGTTAATCTTTGCAGACAAACGCGATGTGCAGGGGGACGGACCGTTTCCAGATGGCATCAACGTTACCATCAGACGCAACTACATCTACGAAGACGCCTATGATAAACTCTCTCCGGAGAACGGTAATGCTTGTCACAGTGTTCTTTTAAACTGTAACATAATGATTATGAATCACCTCAGTTACTTTAGTTGTGTTCATTTGTGGTATTTTTGTTGGTGAAAAATATATTTGTGATTCTGGTCATTTTAATGGAGCACATAAAAGGAGTCAATTATTTTAAGTCACCTCTTTTGTGTTTGGATTTAAAAGGGCACTTCAGTGTGGCAATTTGATTAAAAAGAGTAGTAGTAGGACCTGGAGTGAAGACATGATCTATATCATTTAGATGTCTATAAGTTATAGCTGCTCTGATTTATCACAGTACATTAATTATCCTGAGAGATGACCTCTTACTGAATTTGATCTGAATATTCTATGGGTCACACCAAGATATGAAACATTTACATTGTGAAAGGGTTTACAGGTCATTTTGGTAGTGTTGTTCTGCCCTTAATAATTCCTACAATCCATCAATTTTCTTCCGCTTTATCTGTTGGTTTTTTCCTGAAAAACGACAACAAAGTAACTGATAACTGTGAAGTGTCTGTTACTTTGATTTGTTTTATTAAAAACTGAAAAGTGGGTTATAAGTTAATACTATGTTATTACTATGTGGAATCCCCAGCTATAGCAGCTTTTATTCTAATAATGTCCTGTAATTTTCTCCATCCACCCTCCCATCAAGTTCTTGCTGAAGAAAAGCAGCCCCATAACATAATCATGTCACTTGGCATGAGAAATACGAAAATGTTTTTTTGACTTCCCTAAACAGAAACTGTTTTTAACCGGTGTATATTTTGGATAAATGTCTTGTACGCAGAGCCAGACTTGAAGAAGCGTATCCGTGTTCACTTGCTAAATGCTCACGGTCTGGACGAGGCCGGGATCGACGGTGGAGGAATCTTCCGAGAGTTTCTCAATGAGCTGCTCAAGTCGGGCTTCAATCCCAACCAAGGCTTCTTCAAGACTACCAACGAGGGGCTTCTTTACCCCAGCCCCACTGCGCAGATGCTGGTCGGGGACTCCTTCACCCGACACTACTACTTTCTTGGCAGGATTCTTGGGAAGGTAAAATTTACTTTGACATCTTTATTATATGAGCCCAGTATGATCCCTACATAATAAACAATCTGTATGTTTAAATGTGTCTCATGTCATTCAACTTTGCATTTAAGAGAGAGTTGATCATCAGGCTTATTTGCTGTAGTGCGTAATCTGTTGATGCCATCGAGTTTCTGTCCTGCTCTTCCGTTGATGACACTATTTATTAGAGGCTAATGTTTCTAAATCATCCTTAATGTATGTGCTAGTGATTGTTTATCAAGATGCTCTTTTTATGGGAGGCGGGCTATCACCTGGAACAGAGGAATTACCTCATGACACACGGTCGTCTCTCAATTAAGGCTTCCATTAGCCGATGATTCCTCCCTCTTGTTTGTGTAGTGATTGCATTTGGCTGCTCCTAAATCAGCAGGCTCAAACAGGCAGGGCATAAATAAGGATTCAAAGCATGTGGTAATAGCATTTTGATCTGTTTTACTGTCTGCAACATCCAAGTCTCATCTCTGTTTCTCTGGCCATCCTGTACACATTGTTCAGTGTCGAAACTCCTCCTTCCACACTGTTTTTGGTGTGTTTGACAGTGAAAAATGATCCATCGGCAGCCAGAAGCTCTCCGCCCACGCGCCTTCAATACCATGCACTTAATGGTTCAAGCAATTAGGTCAGGGGGAAATGAATTTGAATTTGACTTTCAATTAACCCTTCTTTAAGTTCCCTTTTCTCAATAAAAATGGCCGTTTGAGTGGCCATTTAGCGGGTGTGTATTGATGTTTGTTTAGTGCCTGGATAAAAGGCGAGCGTTTATATAGATTGAGATTGCATCATTGCTGCAGCAGTGGGCACAGTGCGGCTCAAAGGACACAGGAGATTAATATTGTTAATTAATGTTCGAGGCGTGCCATTGTTGTGGAGGTGATGTATTACAGGCAGGAGTGGCTTGTCTCGGGTACTCACTGAAATGGGATTGAACATCAGAATAGAGGCCGGTCGTCATCCCTCTTCTTCACTTGTCCACCCTACTGACAGGAAAGATTTAAGTCACAAATGGCAAGACATGGAAATGTGTCTTTTTTTTTAAAAACAACACCACGAAGTCTGCAGATGGCTAAATATGGTTTTAAGCTGGATTCTCAAACATTGTGTGGCGTGTATACTCCTGTTGTGTAGCCCTTGTGAGCTGATTTTAGTGTCTCATTTATCTCTCATTAGCTCAAACCCCACAACCTTTCCTTCATTTATGGCTCTTACTCTGAGCTACAGGGATCTTTGTTGCCTCCTTCAATTAAAAAGCACATTTTTGCACCATTTTTCTTGCTAGTCTCTTGGAGTTGACAGGTGCTTTTAGGAGCATGAGGTTGGAACCTCTGATTGATAGAGATGTGTTTGAAAGGCATTATAATTTTATTGATTCTTAATGTTGTAAATTAAGTAATTTATTTGGCAGCTAACAGAATGCACCTGAAATGTTGTTGGCATTTATTCCACCTGATGGTGCTGCGATCTGCTTTAATTGCGTTGCCACTGCACTCACTTATATTAAAAGGCCCAGGCCATAATAATTAATTCCTCCCAGCCCAAGTCATTTTGGCACAATTTCTGGCAATAAACACTCATAAATAAAGTGTGTGCCATTGAAAAAATAAGGCTACAGTTTTTTCATACACTTATTGCTGCCTTTTCCCGGCACAAGTGTTATTGATAGGTTTCAAGGGGCATGACGTGCATATGGTCTGAAACGAGCTGTGGGCCACTAGAGAAATACTAAGTGGATTATTTTGCATAAAAAATAGACATTGTTTAAAGTTGTGCAATTAACCTGTGTTTAGAAAATAGCTCTGATTTATGCGTGCGTGTGTGTTTAAGATGCGTGCATTATGGAAATCTCTGAGATTTATAATCCATTTAGCTGATGTGGTCAGGGTTTTAGCGCCATCATTTATAAGGACCTGTATATTTTAATGCCTCCGCCCAGCTCTTTTTTGACTATTCTAGTACATTAGCTTTGGGTTTTATGAGTCACCTGTCTGCATATTCCTCTTAATAGCATCAAGGTCAAGGTGAGATTTGGCATTTATAAAGTTTGAGCTGAAGGAAACAGAAGCCTGTGAAGCACGGCTTGTATCCTGTACCTTGTACTCTGTACTCTGTACTGCAGGTTGTACAGGGACCCACAGCTCACTTTTACACAAAAAGGAAAGAATTGTATGACCTAATTTGTGTAGAATTGATTTACTTGTATTATTTGGTGGTCATAACTCTGGTCTTTCTTCACACAGGCCCTGTATGAGAACATGCTGGTGGAACTGCCCTTTGCCAGTTTCTTTCTGTCCAAACTTCTGGGGACGAGTGCCGATGTGGACATCCACCACCTGGCCTCTCTGGACCCAGAGATGTACCGCAACCTCCTCTTCCTCAAGAGCTATGAGGGCGACGTAGAGGAGCTTGGCCTCAACTTTACAATAGTCAACAATGATTTGGGAGAAGCTCAGGTAAAGCATTAGGAAAATACATCCACCTCTCAATAAACGTGCTACTTTCTATTTTTAGTAAAATTATTGACCCATTATCCTCCATTTACTTTGAACCTTCTTGCATGAATAATTGATCACTTTCTGGTGGTGTCGTTTTGGTGCAAATAGATAGAGCACGTCTCTACTGTCTCAGAAAGCTCAGCTGCTGTTGACCTTTCCCCTGCCGTTACTTGAGGAATGATCTGAAATCCGGCTCAGGCACGTCTGCTCTTTAGCGTTGGTCCGAGAGGACGAGCATCTTGCACTCTGCGTCACCTGGTCCTAGACTTGCACTCAGCCCACAGCCCTGTTTGCTCAGGGCTTTGACACGTCTTATTAGCTCTTCTCAAACAACACCTGAAATGGCTGAGTTTCAATGTAGCCCTTCTGGTCACAAACAGGGCATCGCAAACACGATAGGGAAAACAATTTGTGAGAGATTAGGCACACTCCCGGGAGCAGTTTGCCCTGCATTTGCCCTTGTGAGATAGGAAAAGCAAGCAAGATAACAGAAGTAATTCTCTTATATTAGCACATAATCACAATCACCTGAAAGAAGGAAATAAAGAAAGATTACACTTCACATACCAAGAGATTGAATAATGCTGTTTTTCACCTTCATATATATGTCTGAAAATAAACATTAAAAAGTGTTGTTATTAGAAATGTACAGACCCTGCTGCAATCCTGAGTTGGATAGAACAAATGTGATTTCTAACCTCTAAAAGCTTAAAGGTGTTTCTAATTACATCTATTCTTAATGAACACATAATTCCAGTGCTATTTTAATTATAGGGTTGTGCCAAACTGGATTGGAACAGCTCTCTGTATTACTTACCATGATGCCATTATAAGACATTTAACTATGCTGAAACATAACTTTATATAACTATATTCCTGGTGTTCAAAGCCATTAAGACTTTCTACTTTTTAGGTTGTTGAGCTGAAAACTGGAGGAAAAGACATTCCTGTGACTACAGTCAATCGCATTTCCTACATTCACCTGGTGGCGGACTACAGACTGAACAAGCAGATCAGACCTCACTGTTTAGCGTTCAGACAAGGCATCGCCAATGTGGTCAACCTGGAATGGCTGCGCATGTTTGATCAGCAGGAGATGCAGGTGTGTTTCTACTGCTTTTCTACTTCATAAAGTCTAAGCAACAACTATTTACAAATGTGTTCTGAAAGGTGCTGATCTCTGGAGCTCATGTGCCCATTTGTCTCGATGATTTGAAAACGTTCACCAATTACTCAGGTAGGTTTTAAACCTATACACATAAGATTCTTATTTAGAGATTTTTATTCAGTTCTTATACCACATGCATTCATACACTTGATACATGTTTTTCTGGATGTATTTTAAGGAATTAAATTAGATTAGATTTAGTAATTGAACCTCTGCTGTATGATTGCTGAAAAGGATAGACTTTTTATTGTTATTTGAATCTACCCAGGTGGTTACACGCCCACTCACCCCGTCATCCAAACCTTCTGGGAAGTGGTGGAGAGTTTCACAGACGAAGAAAAACGAAAGCTGCTAAAGTTTGTAACGAGCTGCTCCAGACCCCCTCTGCTTGGATTCAAGGTATTATTTTTAGTTCTGTCTTGGCAGGGCAGTCCATCTGATTAATTTGTTTTAATAATGAATTATTATGTTTAAAAAAAAAATTGTTTAAGCACCTGCACTGTCTCCTCCGGAACTCAGATTCCCCCGACCCCTCAGAAAACTAGCAACTTTACACATTGTTCCCTTGTGACATATTTTTAACAACTAGCCCCTCTATAGTGATCCTTTACTCTCATAAGAGATTCTCCTTTTATGTGGTTCAATCTGCACAAGATAAAGAGTTGGTTTATCCTTTGCTCTTCTTGAGGCATTCTATCTTGCCAATTTTACTTTGGAACAATTTCAGCCAAAATATTGGATCTTTTTGAGTCGATACTATGTCAAGAAAAGTTTTAGATGCTTAATTCGGTTGATTTTTCACCATCTTCTTAGGGGAGGGAAAGCTTCACTGATTCTTTGATATTTTTTTAGATCATTTAGTAAAATACAAAACATGTATTGTATTGTAGAAAGAGATGAGACTGACTTGCAGATTAAAAAACGGTGAATAGTGCTGTCATTTTAGTCTTAAAAAGAAGGCCTAGGACCACTATTTTCTGTTCCACTGTGTTTTCACTAATCTTTGAGGAGCACCTGCACCTCTTTTCCCTTTTTACTTGTCTTTACTCTTTGAAAACAGTATATTTTTGATCGACTGGTGCACTCACTGTACCTCTGTAAAATGTATTGTATCATCACTCATAGTTCAAAACAATTTCTTTTTATTTTGGAATGCAAATTTACCATCTCGGGTTACTATCTTTTCTTATGTGGCCATCTGCTTTTATGAACCGTTGCATCTTGTTTTTAAGATTTTTTGTAATTTGTAAATATTTGATCATTTACTACCTGCAAATGTTCTCTCTCCCAGGGTTCACATTTTTATCAAATCTCCTCTAATATTGTTTACTTCCTCTGTGTCAGAGCTGTTTGCTCCTCTCCACATTTAATCAGTCTGACTTTGGCCAGCACAGCCCATCCCGTTACCTCGTCGCTGTGCTGGAGAGGGCAGTAATTTGTGGGGGAGTGGCCCCTGACCCGGCCCTCAGTTTGAGCCAGCTAAGGCTTAATTAGCTGTCGTGAAACGGCCCAGGATTCATTAGAGAAGGAATAGCTCTGTCAGGAGAAGCCATTTCAAAAAAATGATGGAAACTATCTTTTTTTCTAAATGATGGCGTTGGTAATGGCACTTTCTCAATAAGCAACGATAGTTTAATACGGTAATTGTCAGAAAAATTGGGTCATTACGGCAGAGTCCCAGTAGAGCCATTTAATCGGGAAAGCACGGCCGCCAACCGTAAATGCTAACTTTAAATAGCAGGAGGAAATCAGGTAGAGGAGCGTCTCAGTTGGCTCGGCGTGTGATGAAAGGGGTCCGTGTCACCGCCTGCAGATGAGGTGGCCTCATCATCAGCTGACTTGATTTAAAAAATGCCTCCATAGACAACATGAAATGACCATTCATTCAGTCGCTCATCATGGGGTCAAACTTTAGGCCATTCACCCACTCAGTATCGTTCAAGCTCTAACTGATTTCCTAAATTTATATTGGCTCCATATGAGGTTAGCTGCTAATGTCTCTCTTTTAACATTTATCCGCTGGTGGAATGTCACACTTATGGCTTCATTGGAATTGCTTTGAACATGGTGCTCGGAAGATAACGATAATCTATTTTCCGTCAGCTGCTTAATGTTTAAAACTTTGAGCCGTAATCAGTGGCAATGGGCTAATAAAAGTGGTGTGTGCACAGGAGCTGTATCCGGCCTTCTGCATCCACAACGGAGGATCTGATCTGGAACGTCTGCCCACTGCAAGTACCTGCATGAACCTGCTCAAGCTCCCTGAATTCTCCGACCAACACCTCATGAGGAACAAGCTACTTTACGCAATCGAGTCATCTGCTGGCTTCGAGCTGAGCTGAGGGCCGACGACACAAACGGAAATCTAGGTCTGACTGCGGAGTGTGGGACAATGAACTGCCCTGTTTGGTGTGTGTTCGTGCGAATGCCTGTGGACTGAAGAAAGGATTGAGCAGAGTGGAATCTTTTTATCTGTTGGTTTTAACTATTTTAATGTCAGATACATTGGAATAACCGCAATAGTGCAGTAAAAGAAAAATACATCTATTAGTAGCAGCTGCTCTCCCGAGTATTTTCACCAAAGAAAGAAACAGTGGAAGCATAATTAAAGGCAATATATAAATCTAAATCAGCAGAAAGTGTTCAGTTCATTATGTATTCACACAGCTTTGCAGTTTTCTATTTGTCACCACTAGTGTCATGTCCCATACCATGCGTGTGACCCATCGACGGTGTGAACAGATCGGATGCTACATGTGTGGAATGTTGGGGAGATAAGTGGCTTTGCAGAAACTGATTGAGAGGAACATAAAATAATTATGGATTTGTGAATATGTATATGTTTACTCTTGTATTATTTTTTGTACAGGGTGTCCTTTCTGTCCTATAGCTTATCTGTACAATCTGCTCCCTCAGCAGTCTGATGTGAGGACATGGTCCCTGTCACTAGAACAGAGGTTTACCAACAAACGAAAATGTGTGAATAAACCCGTTCTTTTCCATTTTATTCTTTTTTCTCTTGCCTGTAATTTACTCTAATTATCGAAGACATGAATTTGTGGGAAATTTCTTCTGGAGTTTTATGGCCTCTGACATATAATTAAAGAAACATCCAGTTAAGAAACACTGAGCAGGACTATTCTGGCCTTGAAATGCATTATCGGACTGGGCACAAATTAAGATTGTATGCAATTGTCATAAATCTTACTGCCCTCTGATGCAGCACAGCCCAGGAGCAGATCCATCCCGCTTTGGAATGGGTCCATCTCTCGATCGTCTTGTTTAAACGCAAAGTGCTGCCCTTTCCTCGTTTTGGAGCCCAAAGCCCACACAACCACTGGGCCAAGGAACTCAAAAGTGGTAATTGGGTCTTAAAAACCAGACTTGTCATTGAAATGAGGGATTCATCTCAATTACTGTAAGATTTATTTAAGACTATTACCTTGTGATGGATTGTAACTGACAAAGTTAATGAAGGATTGTGAATCATCTTCACTGTATACAGTATACTCTATACCAGCCATTCCCAAACTCAGTAACACCGAGGCCCCCTTAAAAATCTGACGGGTCTGCGTGGCCCCCCAAAATAATTAACAAGAAGACAACATTAAGAATAGGCTCTTCTGGTTATTTTATTTTGGGGAAATAGCCTCTGCTACAAACATTGTAATACAAAAATGATTACAGTGGATTATTCAAGTCAAATAATGAACACAAATATTTTAATATTACAAACAAAACATTATAAATTTAACATTAAATAATTATATTATTTTTTTTTATGACCTCCCGCGGCCCCCCTGCAGTACCCTCGCGGCCCACCAGGGGGCCGCGGACCCCACTTTGGGAGACACTGCTCTATACTGTAGGCTGTGCAGGCCTTTTAGAGGCTATCAATGCTTTAATCCTTGTTTATGTAACTACACAACAAAAAGGGAAGCGTGTTTCCTACAGAACTCTGTCATACCCTTTATAGAAAATGTAGTCCGGTGGGAAAAGTCTCAGGTGCCACCAGTAGAATAATGGGTCTCGGTCTTTAATACAGGACTTCCACCTGCTGGGCATTTGCGGGCACTGCATGCGGGTGAAGAGTTCCATTGTCTAGAATCTAGTTAATCTCGAGATCATAAAGGATAACATTCAGGTCAAATGCTTCATGGTTTGCAAATAACTTATGTGTTTATAAGAAATGTCTACTCTTGATAAAGCATTAATGATGTGGACAGTGGGTTTGATTCTCAGCTGGTAAACACTTGTTTATAATCTTTTTAAGTTATATTTCCTGTTTTGAGAGTAATACGTTACTGATTCACTGCCAGTGATTATGTCCAATTCAAATGAATGCATTTACTTAAAACAAGTCAACACTTCAATGTTGTGAATGAAATGACATTTTATTATAAAAGTCTAGCCATCTGCCAATATGTCTTGTTGACCTTTTTTACACCTTAACTTACGCCATCCAATGTCGGCCCTGACTACAATGTAACTTTTCTGTAGTTGAGTCACCTTCCTGTTCTCTAAGTAGCAACTATAAACTCCTTTTAACATGGTTGCCTCGTGAACCAGACAGAAGGCCATGTCCTGTGATGATAGTTGAAGATGATCGATTATCATGCTGTCATGGAGGATATAGGGCGACAGATGGCGCACAAAGCCGTGGCCAAGAGCTCGTCTCGTAGTGTTGAACTACAGCATATTAAAATAGCATCAGTTTTTTTTTTTTCACAGAAAGCAACGTTGGAAAGGTACCAAAAAACGTAAAGGGCACACGTTGCTTTAGGTAGGTGAGACAACACACCCATTTATGCTGCACTTTTGCAAGTTAGTTCAAGTGTGTGTTGATTATTTTTTTGTAAATAATTATTATTAGTTTAGTATCGAGTCAACTGAAATATAGCACATGTTATTATTTTAGATCCATGACATGAACACGTTATTGTTTATTTAAATGAATACGAGTACCATTAAATCCGATGTCCCGTGAACGCGGCTGAACGTAGTTGACGCTGGCCATCCGCACTACCAGCTACAACCACCTCCAACAATAAGAACACACACACACGCGGAGATCCGGCCTTCATACCACACACTGCTGACACACTACACACTGCTGCACCACAGGTAAGCACCACTCACACACATACATACATACACTCACCCTGTCCTGGGTAACGTTAGATGGGAACATTTAACCCGCGCCAGCCCGTACCGCCCCCGGTGAAGCTAGCCCCACAGTGCGATGCTCGTCTGCCGCTCCACACTGTCCTCTGTAGACTCGGGTCATGGACAAATAACCTTTTAATCGCGTGTATCACAGATTATGGACGAGTCTGTAGCTATTTGGGTTCAGTAACGTCAGAGAGCAGTGATTATGGGGACACACGTCAGTCATCCTGTTTCCCCAAATCTGACCCACGGAGCCTACTAACGTCACAAGCTGGTTGCACTTGTTATAGTTGGAACAGTTACCCTAATGTTGGCTAAATGTACCTTGAACTGCGCTTGTTTTGAACCCGTGTCGGTTATAGTGTAGCTTATTGTCATATATTATAACATCAAGTCAAAGATTAAAACTACTATGGGGGTTGGTGTTTACTTTGACACAGCGTAGATGAGAAACATGCGTTATTTACCCGCTATACGTAAATAAAAAGTATTTATGTCATCCAGAAGTTTCTAACTGGCTGGTTTCTATAGTAACGCGATCATCCGTGAGCGCTGATTGGTCCGTTGACAAGCCCGTGTTCCGCATAGTCCTTCACGTTTCCGTGTTTTCCTTGTGTAGAACATTCTAGGTATCAGCAGCTATTGTCTTTATTAAACCAGGGATTCTCGTACATTGTTTAAGAAGTCTTATCACAACGTTTGGTTTATTATAAGGATCAGCCAGCTCCTTTGGGTTCTTTAAAGTACAGGGTTACACTTATTAGACTTAGACGACCTAACTTTGAATCCCTACAAAAGCATGTATTAAAACCATGTGACTAGTTCCTCGCTCTCAAAGCTAGGAACTAGTATGATGGTGTGATACTATTCTATTCTATCACTAGTTTTGCACTTCTCTTCATCAACCTTTTCAGTGAAAGAGTATCAGCTCTCTCAGCCAGCAGGAACATAAAAACAAGATAAGAATGGCATATTATGGTTTGTTTTCCCCCAATATGTTAATTAAATGACTTTCGTTTATAAATTTGTATAAACAAAATGTGATGTACTCTGTGTAGTTGTTTAGTTTTAATTTGTGAATGGTTCTTTTCGACTAAATTTATTTGCAATTAGTTGACAGATCATTTCAATCACAAGAATGTCTGTCTTCCTAATGGCATTAAATGTGCTCTGGCCCTAATCTTATTTAAGAGTAAACTATTTGACTCACTTGTTCAGGTTTTTTGAACAGTGTCCTCATTGAGTTGCAGTCCTCTCCAGTTAAATAGTTCAGTGATTTATACACTAAATAGTTTTTACATTACAGTTTGGGGACAAAATCCTATTTGTCATACCCCCTTTTTTAGTCGACTAACATTAAAAAACGGGTAGCTGCAATCCTAAATAAATGATTGATGCTTAGGTTTAATATTTTGTATAATAATATTTGACCTCGTCCCTTTAGACCTCTGTCCTCAGTATGTTTTATGTTTTTGTTGTTTTGGTCCCTTGATTTGTGGCTCTAGATTGAAGTGGATAGTTGCTTTGTTGATTGTAGGTTTTAGGTGTGACTCGAATGACCGGCTGAACGCGCCGTGTTTGACCACAAACTTGTCGCCTCTTGAATAACGCTCCACGCTGATGCTTCATGGGACTGACTGACCCACATGCAGCCTTTTTCTCTGAGGCACAGTTCAGTCCAGAGAAATCCATTAGATGTGGGTTAGCTGCTGTGCTTTGCCACTGCAGGCGCACACACACAGATACGCCTTTACAAAGAGACAAGAGCCCTGTGTGGCTGCAGATGGACGCATACCAACAAAGGTGATATTAGAGACCGCTTAGACATTTTCAAAGTGCATCCAGTTCCACATCCCAGTCAAGAATCATTCCTTGGCAGAAGTTGGCACTACTTTGAGCCAAACAGCCCTCTGCACGACCATGACACAAGCACACACCACAGGTATAAATAGACAACATGGTATGAAAAATCTAGGAAGTTAGTTTTGATATCATATGCCGTATTTAGTCAGTTAACCTAATTCTTCTGAAAGCAAGATATGAAAGTGCGGTGGTTTTAGAAAGCGTATGGGAATGTTTGTGTTTGGTCGTCTGTCGGTTGTAAATAAATAGAACACTTGTGAAACCAAAGCCACAAGAGCTTAAAAGCACATACCATCTCTAAGTCTTGTTCCAATGGGGGAAATTGTGCTTTGCTGCTCTGTGTAGACATTTCCACATCTCCTGCAGGATTATGTATTTTATATAGTAACCGAACAAATGTGATAAAGGTCAGCTAACGACATGGGGACTTTTTCAGTTTCAAAATGCTCGCGGTTTATATATGAGAATGTGTTATCTGTTTTGGCTTTTGAGGAAGCGCTTTAAAACACAAGCTGTATTACTCTCAAAGGACTATCTATAGTTACTACTTTCATTTTTAGGCTAATAATTTATTTTCTTTAATAATGGGAATTATTTTAATCCTTAAATATGTAAGTATCTCTACAATAATTCCTGGCATGAACATAGTTAATGCTGACCTTGTTTACACTTTTTTGTTTGCAGATTGCTTGTTATAAATGTCCCTTGTTATTACAGTCCTAGTGTATGAGTTGGTTTTAAAACTCCCAAAATGTCTGAGCACTCGGGGGCACATAAACATTCAGCAGAATGACTTTAATGTGGACACGTTCTGACTCGTTTCTAAGTAAAAAATTGCATATCTTCAACATGAGGTCAGGATGTTATGAAACTGCTTTATATTTGTCTTCAAATTCAGAAGTGGAACATGGTTCTTTTCTTATGCCTTTAGGCTGAGTGATGATCTCCCAGTTATTATGCAATAACCCCAGGCTTGTATTTAGCCATGCTCTCTATTTTGGGGGAGTTGATTACATTGTTGTGAATTGCCACCCTGTTTTAATGTCCCTGCCCCTCCTCCCTTCACATGCGCTCTGCGTTTGGATTTATCTCTGACAGCAAACATGTCTTAACAGAACAAAACTTCTGTGTCTCTGCAGATCCACGTGGAGAGCAGCAGCTAAGAGCCAGACACAGATATGATGGAGTACTACCACATATTAGGAGTTCAGAAGAATGCAACGCAGGACGACATTAAGAAAGCGTAAGTGTTCTGCTGTGAGAGCTTCATTCTGCTGTGACCTGCTGCACGTTCATAAGACTGTGTTGAACACCGCCATCGCACAGGCTCACTGCACTCTGTTAAATGTCACTTATGTAAACATGCGTCTTTAAGGAGGCAGTAACAAGCTTTGCACAGGGAGCAGTGTGACATCACAACCAGCTGCTGAACTATAGAAGCAGAAGAACTATTGTTTTGTTACGACATTCTCATGTTTGTGAACTATCAAAGAACTTGTGATATGTCGACACTAGGTGAGTTTAAAGTCACTACAACTGAGCATAGATTAAAAAAAAAAAAGACAAATGTGATTTAAAAAGGAGTCAACCAGGTTGAACCCGTTTTTCTGTTCTTCTGGGCAAACATTGCAAATCCTAGCGATGCACCAACCCAGTTTATCAATCTTTGCTATTGAAAAGACTAAATATAGATTTGATTTGATTTTTTTTTTTATCACCCAAAAAAATGATGTGTCTAATTGTTCTTCTCCTTTTAATAAAGACTAACTTTGTTTTAAAGTAGTATCTGTTTTAGCTGGATGTTCACTCTATGTTCCTGACCACATGGTTTTCATGTAATGTTTTGTAGTGATTTCAAAACGCAAAAACCAATGAGAATCGGTGTTGAACAAATCCAGATTACGAGTCTGAACCCTGGATTAGGTGAATTGTGAGTGTTTGTGACCTTCAGCCCCAGAGTCTGTGCTGCATCTGAACAAACAGCTGATGCAGCGGATGCCTCTCGGACACTGGGCCTTTGTCTTGGTCGATTATGCAAAACGATGAGCCAGATGAGAACTAGTCTTTTAGCCGTTATTCTGTAGCAAATTTGTATTTAAAAAACAGCCTTTAACCAAAATAAGGAGTGAAAGCTTGTATAAATTATTTAGCTATTACAGCAATCTTGAATAATAAAAGTATTAGTCTGTGTAGTCTCTGTAAATGGTCAACTATTATGTATTACAGCAGCAGCCCTATTTCTGCATAAATGCTCTGTTTGACATAGAGTTCCTCTCCCTCAACTGTATTTTATGTTGTGGACTTTCGTTACTGATGTGAAATATTGTGTGTTTCAGTTACAGGAAACTGGCCCTAAAATGGCACCCCGACAAGAACCCGGAGAATAAGGACGAAGCCGAGGGGAAGTTCAAAGAGCTGTCGGAGGCATATGAGGTGCTCTCAGATGGTAAGGCATAGCCGTCCCTTGTCCAAGCATTAAACAGAATCAGCTACAATAACCAACAGAAATATTTGATAATAATAATAATTGTTATAATAATGCATCAACACTTAAAGACTCTTCATATGTCATTATTCTCTCACTCCAAACACGGTGGTGATAAACTACTACTACTGTAGCCACAGCTGCCCTGGGGCACACTGGCAGAAGTGAGGCAACCAGTATGTACCCCTCCGACCTCCGACCACCACCAACCATTCACACACACACACACCAGACTCATTCTAGGCAATGCTGGTGAAGTGTCTTGCCTAGGACACAGCAACAGTTTGGCACGTTACAGCCGCAGCCGCCCCAGAAGTCTCCCATCACAGTACTGCTTAGCTTCAGGTTTTATGGGATATGGCTTTCACAATTTGTTTTACTATCATCTAATCATCAATGTTTCAGTTAATCATTCACAAAGACATCAGCCTCGTCAGCTCAAACCCACCTACATTTCAGTAATCGGATAAATCCTCATCGATCTAATGTTTTCTCATATGTAAACAGAGACCGGTGTTACTCCACTGCTGTAGTGTCATTCAACTGTAAATGGGCCAATCGTTTGACAGCCACAACTTTAAAACAAGCTTGATAAATTCTATTGGTTTGGGCACCGGTGTGTTACATATTTATTGGTCGAAGGTATGTCGCGCACACTCATTGAGAAAAACGAGGCTGTAGGCACAAGGATTGCACAATGTTGTTACCGTCAGAGTTTCCTTTTGTGACGCCGAGAAGTTTGTCAAGTTGTAGCCCTGGGATGTCTGACTATAGGCTCATTATCATCACTCCCTTCCATCAAAACTATGACTGGAAGGAAGCCATAACCGGATAATGTAATCTCCACGCAGTATACTCTAAACTTTATCTTATCTTTACCTCTGGCAGAGAACAAGAGGGATATTTATGACCGATACGGCAAAGAAGGCCTTTCAGGAGGCGGAGGCGGCGGTGGAGGTAAGTGGCTCATCGTGACTCCAGTCTGTAAACAATGTGTGAAGCTTGGAATCCCAAACAACAATGTGAAATGAACCGTGTTGTTAATGTTGCCCTCAGGAGGTCACTACGATCACTTTGGCGGCGGCGGCTTCACATTCCGGAACCCAGAAGACGTTTTCAGGGAATTCTTCGGCGGCAGAGATCCGTTTGCAGATTTCTTTGGTAAGAATTTAATCTGCTACAACGTTTCATTAGTCCTCACCTGTGCGTTCTTAAAGCCTGCGGAGTGCAGTGACGCGGGTTCACAACAGGAGGCCTCTGCCGGAAAATGTCATCTGCATCAAAACACTGTAGACTGTGTATAGACTGATGCATTCAGGAGGTTATGAATGATGGATTATAGGTCACATTCACACTCCAAACTGTAAATGCACTTTGTTCACACAGTTTAAAGCGTTGTACCAATCTACAATAAAGCAAAGGATGAATATAGTTTAAATACAAACCTTTGAAAAAGCAGCATTAGGCTCACTCCTGGTGTTAGGAATTATCCCTTATCTGTAGGCTTTACAACAGTGGTGTCAAACCGGTCCTCAAAGGGCCAGTGTAATTCCAACCAAACCAGACCAGACCAGACCCATTTCCCAAAGTAAGTCCAGTCTGAACCTAAAGACTTGAGGAAATGGGTGGAGTCTGGTCTTCTCCTGCTTGGTTTAGTAACAAAACCTTATCACCCCCTTTTAGTGTCCTCTTAAGATATTTGGAGTTCAGTGAATTTGTTTTATAGGGGGGAATTCTTCCCATCCATTCATCTATTTTCTTCCCCTTAATCCGGGGGGTGGCAGTCAGTGCTTCACCCAGTACACAGAGCACCAGCCCCTCCCTGATCCTCCTGCAGGTGGTGAGTCCGCAGGAGCCTTGGTCTTTCAGTGGGGGCTTCAGGCAAAGTGGGGTTAAGTGTCTTGCCCAAGGACACAACGACAGCAGTCATCAGTGGGAGTCATGAAGTAGGTCTTGTGGTGGGCTCGAACCCACAACCTTCAGGCTCAAATGCCAATGCTCTACCAACTGAGCCACTGTCGTTCCCCAGTGTTGTTTTGTGTGAAGATCATGATTTGTTTTTGTCTTTGAAGAATATTTCACTATTAACTGGACAATGGCTTTTGCACATCTTTTACACCTATTTCAACAGTCGCTGAAAATGGATGGGGAAGAACGCTCACTGAGTTGACGCCACATTGGGACTAGATTTATACTGCGGTTATATACGAGTTTATTTTAGCCGCCTGGAATTGAGAATATTTCCCAATATCTGGACCAGGATCTAGGTATTCACAGGATGTGTAGAGGCAACAGATTTATTCAGAGGCATTTGACGTCATGCCTTTTTTATGAACAGTTTGTGCTCATTTTATATTGTAGACATTGGAGGAAGTGATTCAGCAGTGTTTCATAGTTTTTGTTTTATTTCAATCACGGCAGTACAAAATCTTCTCTTCCCTCTTCTCTGATAGTGACAAATTGTTTGTGATAATGCAGTTATATGTCAGGCGGTGTCACGATAATATTTATTTGAATACTGATGAAAAGGCAGGAAATAAATAGTTTAATACTTGGCATGTTCAGTTACAGGGGATGAGAAGGGCAGGTCACCAACTCGTTCACATTGACACAGCATTTTTGACTGTTTCCTCCTCCTTGACCGCAACAACTTGATCCAGGCACAGCTTGACCTAATTGTTTTGTTCAGACATGTTTAAACAAAAATATTTTCACTATAAATTGCTGAGTTTTGTATTGGATATCCTGCTGACGAGTGCTTTTAAACTGCCGAGTAGAAAAACAAGTTTGTCCTAAACCTTTCTAAAACAACAGAATCCAACATAGAATAACATAACATATTTTCTCTTGAGGAGAGGCAACTCCAGCTAACATTCCATCATTCGTAAAACTCAGCCTGATTGTGTGTGCGGATCGGAGGTGGCGACGCTGACACAATACAATACAGCGACAGACGTTGTATTGTATTGAAAGTGGTTTTAGCCCCTGCTCTGGTTCGGTTGGGATCAGCTAATGGCTGATTGGAAGGCATGTGTACTTCACCCCGCGCAGCTCTAAATATGGAGTTCAGACGCAGGCGGAGGATAGATTTGACCATCCACATCACTCTACTGGAATGTTTTCAAAAATAGCTTCCATATTAAAACAAAGCAGATGTAATAGCGGCAAGTGGGAGCAGACCCATGTGTCAGAAAACCTGCTCCGCTCCGGGGGTGAACATAACAGTTAGCCACCATAAAAATATGTATATTCTGAAGAAGCAGGACCTAAAGCTGTCCACAACATCTGATTACCAAAGGTCAAGTTGGCGCTTATATTGTGCCTGGATCGTAACAGGATATGAGGCATTTATTTTTACTTGTTTCTTGCGCGTTCTCTCTCTCCCTCTCTCTCTCTCCCACTTGGAAAGAAAGCCTCCAGCCTCGGTTGTGAGCAGCGTGTGTTGTGGGCAGCTGGTGGCGTGGATCTGTCAGTGTCTGAGAGCAGAGCGCTGCAGTGGTCCACTGCTCCACACGACCAGGGCCCTCAGCCAAAATCCACATCCACAGGCCCCAGCGAGGAACAGGGACGCTTGTTTTTAGGCACACATGGCCCACTTTTGTCTTAAAGTGCACAAGCCACTTTTTCCGCTGGCATCTTACTCCTTTGCCTTGAAATTTCAGTCTTGCATCACCAGTTATAGAACAGTAGGAATAAGGAGCACAAGATAAATGAAGATAATTGGGCGACAGTAGCTCAGTTGGTAGAGCATTGGCCTTAAGCCCAGAAGGTCGTGGGTTCAATTCCCACCTCTGCACCTTCTCCACCGACTCCCACTGATGACTGCTGTCGTTGTGTCCTTGGGCAAGACACTTAACCCCACTTTGCCCAAAGCCCCCACTGAAAGATCAAGGCTATGCTCACACTCAGAGAGCAGCCGTCCTCCTGTGGACTCACCACCTGCAGAGGGTCAGTGAGGGGCTGGTGCTATGAGACTTGGGTGGCATCTCTGACTGCCACCCCCCTGACCCAGAAATGGATTAAAGGGAAGAGGATGGATGGATGGATGGATGGAAGATAAATGAATAATAACTCTATACTATAATAAAATAAAATCTCTAACTTTAGCATTATAAAGAAGCAAGTATAAAAAAATATATATGTATTCTGTTGCAAGAAATGTATACGTCTGTACCTAATACGTCTGTACAGAACTTTGGGCTGTGATGACCTATTGTTTTGACAATTGATTAGTTGTTTAGATCCCGAAAGGTCATGTTCCAAGTGAAACAGTAACGGGTCATTGGACATATTTATAAATAAAGTTATCAGAATATTTTTTTTTTTTTTTGAAACAAGGTAATTGTAATCATGTGCAACGTGTTGGACAAAACGGAAAAGACTGACATACAAAACATAAAAGGTTGGGGTAGTTGGTTCAAAGACATGTGTTGTCTTTGAACCAACTACCCCAACTAACTACAAAACTAAACTTAATGCAAATGTTGCATTAACAGTATTCTTTTACAGAAAAAAGTTACCTTTTAATCAGTATTTAAATAAACACGTGTACCTCTTGGAGCTTATTCATTCATTCAGTGCGCCACTCCAATCCTCCTAAAACTCATCAATCAATCAATCAATCAACGTTTATTTATAGAGCGCCTTTCCTACACAAGGCAACGCAAAGCGCCTCACAACCCATATAACATCATGCATAAATCATCAAACATTAGAATTTAAGTAAACATAAAAAGACAGATTAAGAGCACAAGATATATAAAATCACACAAGTAGTTAAAAACCGTAAAAAATTAAAATCACACAAGGGATTACAATCATAAATAATCATAAATAATCATAGCGCATTAAAAAGATTAAAGATAAAAACAAATGTAAAATCATTCACTTGTATGCACAGCTAAAAAGAACTGTTTTCAGTTCAGTTTTAAAAACTGCTAGAGTAGACGCCTGTCTCACACACTCTCGGGAAGACGGTTCCAGACTCTAGCTGCATGAATCTGAAACGCAGCCTCCCCATGTCTAGTTCCGACTCTTGGCACTAACAGAAGTCCAGTCCCTGTGCTCCTCAGAGCCCGAGTTGGTTCATATGGCACCAACATGTCGCGGATGTACCCTGGTGCGAGGCCATGGAGAGACTTGTACACAAGTAAAGCTACTTTAAAATCTATTCTCTGAGCCACAGGAAGCCAGTGCAGAGACCTGAGGACCGGACTAATGTGGTCGTACTTCCTGGTTCTAGTCAGGACTCGAGCTGCAGCATTTTGGATGTACTGCAGCTGTTTTACCGCTTGTTTAGAGAGACCTGTGAACAAGCCATTGCAGTAGTCCAATCGACTGGAGACAAATGCGTGGATAAGAATCTCCAAGTCTGCTTTAGACACAATGTTTTTAATTTTAGCAATGTTTCTTAGGTGGAAGTAAGCTGATGATGTCACAGATGATATGTGGCTATTGAAATTCAAGTCTGAGTCCATTATTACTCCTAGATTTCTGACCTGAGTTGAGGGTTTCAGGGAGAGAGACTGGAGGTGGCAGATAACGCTCTCTCTTTGTTTCTGAGGTCCGAAAACAATAATTTCAGTTTTTTCTGTGTTTAGCTGGAGAAAGTTATTTTGCATCCAATCACTGATCTGTTGGATACAGTGAAGGAGCGAGTCCACTGGTCCATGTTCTCCTGCTGTCAGGGACACATAGACCTGAGTATCGTCAGCGTAATTGTGATAGGACACGTTATTACTGTGTATTAACCTACCCAGAGGCAGCATGTAAATATTAAACAGGAGAGGCCCCAGGATTGAGCCCTGTGGCACTCCGCAGGTCAGGGCCAGATGGTCTGAGACACAGTTTCCGATCTCCACAAAATACTTTCTGTCCTGTAGGTAGGATATAAACCAGCTTAGGGCTGTTCCAGAAACACCAACCCAGTCCTCAAGTCTCTGAATGAGGATACCATGATCGACAGTGTCGAAAGCAGCACTCAAATCTAACAGGATAAGAACTGAGACTTTTCCTGCGTCAGTGTTAAGTCTGATGTCATTTGTTACCTTCACTAGAGCGGTCTCTGTGCTGTGGTGGGGTCTAAAACCAGACTGGAACATATCAAAAGAGTGATTGATTATTAAAAATTCTGTAAGTTGGTGATAGACAACTTTTTCTAGAATTTTACCCATGAAAGGCAGATTTGAAATGGGCCGATAACTTTTAAGTGCCAAGGCATCCAGACTCCTCTTTTTTAGGAGGGGTCTGATGACTGCCGTTTTCAGGGCCATTGGGAATGTTCCAGATTCAAGAGACATATTTACTATATGCGTGAGTGAAGGTAATAGACTGCTCAGAACAGATTTAAGAAATCTAGGAGGTAATACATCCAGGCTACATGTAGAAGAACTCAGACTTGTAATTATCATTTGGACAGTTTCATTTTGTACTGGTGTAAAGTGTGTTAGCCCAAAAAGCTTCACTGGCTGTTGGATTGTAATTTCTACTGTGGAGGTGATGGCATTTTTGATGCCTTGGACTTTGTCATTAAAAAACTCTGCAAACTCATTACATTTGGTTTTGGAGGTAAGCTCTGATGGCATCTTAACAGGGGGATTTGTCAATTTATTTACCGTTGAGAACAGAACGCGTAGATTGCCACTACAACCTTCGATTGTTTCGGAAAAATAAGTTTCCCTCGTTCTACGTAGCACACTGTTGAACTTGCACAATGCATCTTTGAAGATCTCATGGTCAACTTGGAGATTTGACTTTCGCCACTTCCGCTCGGCTCTCCGGCACTCTCTCTTCTGTGCCCTGACAGAGTCTGCTTTTGTCCATGGCGCCTTTTGCTTATTTGTAACAATTTTGACCTTTACAGGAGCAATCGTGTCCAGAACATCCAAAACACTAGAGGTGACAGAGTTAAGTAATTCATCCACAGTAGAACACAACGTGTTATCAAAGTTTATCATCCCCATGAAAAGTTCACCTGTATTTTTGTTTATGTGTCTTCTTCTTCTAACAATTGAGGATTCAGCTCGTGCTTTACTATTGAGACACATATCAAAAAATACACAGAAATGATCTGACAGAGCAACATTGGCCACATTTACATTTGAGATATTAACCCCTTTAGTAATTAGCAGATCGAGAGTGTGTCCTCTGCTATGGGTGGGGCCACTCACATGCTGAGTGAGACCAAAGGTTTCCAGCACAGAGCTCAGCTCTTTCGCGTATCTATCATTAACGTTATCTACATGTATATTAAAATCACCTATGACGACTAAACTATCAAAGTCTGTGCACACAACTGAAAGCAACTCGGTGAAATGATCAGTGAAACTATGACATGACTGTGGCGGCTTGTACACAACAATAATAAGAATAGAAGATTGTTTTTGTTCTATTTTAAAAGAGACATACTCAAATGAGGAAAATTTCCCAAGAGGTACTCTATGGGAGACAATACAATCTTTAAAAACTGCTGCTGTGCCTCCTCCTCTTTTATTTTCTCGAATTTCTGATTCAAATTTGAAATTTGGTGGTGTTGTTTCTATTAAAACTGCATTTTCTGTATTATGGTCAAGCCAAGTTTCAGTCATAAACATAAAGTCAAGATCATAAGAACAGATAAAATTATTAATTAAAAAGGATTTATTGCATAGTGATCTGACATTAAGCAGAGCAAGGTTAAAAATAATGTCAGTGTCAGTGGGTTTAGTTGATTGACTACAAAGAATTGGAATTAGATTTCCTGAGTTGGACCGTCTAACTGCTGTCCTTCTGTTATATTTGTGTTTATTCAAATTAAAACACATTTCTGAGCCGGTGCGAGGAACACACACTGTCTCTATTGGTTTAAAAAGTGAACTCTGTTTTACTTTGTTAAGTTCCAGATGCATGACTGAGTAAGTGCCGTTCAGTGGCAGGACTGGTATTACACTGCCAGACGGACAGGGGTCAGTGTTTGCACCACAGTACTCACCCGGTGCTGGAGTGGAGGAGGAAGGTGGTAGTGGGGGCCGAGAGGCCTCGGATGTAAACAGTCACGCCCCCCTCGGGGAGCACTGAACAACATGGCGTAAAAAGTCCATCAACAAACTGGTGCCGTATCTGTTCGGGTGCAGACCGTCTGGACGATAGGCCACGTGACGCTTCCAGAACAGGCCAAAGTTGTTCACAAAAACAAAGTTAAAAGTGCTGCATGTAGACTGGAGCCACATATTCAGCGCCACAACGCGACTGTACAAGCAGTCTCCCCGGTTTACAGTCGGGACTGGACCAGAGATAAAAACACACAACCCGAAGGACTGGAGGAGGCGGAATAGATCCATAAAATGCTTCTTTGTGACCTCGGACTGCTGCAGCTTCATGTCGTTGATCCCCACATGCACGATTACCTTTGAAATGGTATCAGGCAGGGACTGAAGCAGAGGAGGGAGACGGATGAGCAACTCATCACCCCAAATTGAGAATTAGTATTCTAAAAGAATGACGATGATATAAAAACAGTATTTGACCAGATTGACTTAGCAGGAAAAACACAAACATGGCCCAGCTAACGCCCTGGCCATCCACAAGAACCTGGCACCAGAGCCAAACAGACACTTCCTATTTATAAGGCAGCGTCTTCAATGACAGAGAACCAATAATAGTTGGTGGTGCCAACTATACCGCCGACTATTAAAGTCAGAAATAGGTTATAGTTTTTGTCCAGACTTGTACATTTTTCTACATTTGACCATAACAAAACTCAAGCGATGCCCCTGGAGAACAACTTCATGGAGACTACTTGTTAGATGTCATAAAACTAGAGTATGTAAGGTTTAAAAAAACAAAACAATAATTGACCAATTGAACTAAATGAGTAAAAAAACAGAAAAAATCAATAAGCTTTGGGTGTTTTGTTTAACTCATTACTAATGACACTGTGGGACATTTCCGGCACAACAGCTGCGATTATAATGTATATCTCTGGGCATCTTATCATTCTATCGGAGAAGGTAATCTGCTGTTCCTTTGAAGCAACTGAAAACATATTGATAGAATATAAGGATACTATTTATGTGCAGCTTCATCCTCTGCTCTAAATGCTTTGGGTTTACCTTTTGCATTCTGCCCTTTGGTTATATCAACGGGTTCAAAACTCATCTCTGTAACTGTGTGGGTTGGCCTTCGCTGCCTGTTGGAGATAAAGCACTCATTGGAAAACTGCCTGATTATAAAACATTTTATTATGAACTCAAGACCACACGAGCATTGACTTGTAAATACATACATTGTTACTACACAAACTGAACTCTGAAAGAAGGCTTTTAGATATTTAGCATCTCAAAAATGTAATTATTTCTGAACATAGGAGTTTTATAGACATAGCCGTTCATGTTTAAACTATGTAGGTCCCTTTACAAGTCCCTTTACACTATGTAGGTCCCTTTACAAGTGTACTGTAGGTATTGAGAATTATTATTACACCAAAATGCAGTCACCACTGAGATGGATGTCTACATTTCAGAATTAGTTGGAAAGAATCCAGCGTCACTTCTTCCCATCTAACTTTCTAATCATCCACAACACTCTCCACATCAGCCTCGGCAGGCACCGTCTCCTCCTCAGAGCCAAAGACTCATTCCTGATTTGACTGAGCTGATTGTCTTTAGCTGTAACTCAATCCTGCAGTTAGTGTTTGACATGAGCCCAGAACAGGCAGCTCTGTGTTCAAGGTGACAACAGTGAGGTGACCCACATTGACAGAGAGGAGCTAAAACCGATTTGGGTTTTAGCGCTGGGTTTAGTTCACCAAACGTATCCTTGTGTGTTTGTGCAGGGGACGACGACGATTTCTTTGGGGGCTTTCACAGTCGGCACAGAGGGGGCAGCCGGCAACCAATGGGGGGCTCGGTTTTCGGGTTTGGAGGCCTCCCAGCATTTGGTCATCACGGCTTCTCAGCGTTTGATTCAGGTGCAGTTATACTTCCTCATTTTTCTATTTTTATCAAAATCATTGAAGAAAACATAACTCATGTCTGCTCTATCGATAATGAGAACTCTTTAGGCACTAATATTTGCCACATAATAATAGTTTGCGCACACACCCCACTCATACTAGGCTCTGCGGGTGAGCTGTCTTGCCCAAGAACACAATGACAGTTAGGCCCTTTTTATTTGTATAGGAAGTGAAGATGCAATCCTTCAGATGTATGCACAGCTAACTTGCATTTTAACATTGTCAGAGTTGAAGCTTGTCTCACATGTTCCGGAAGACTGTTTTAGATTTTAGCTGCATAAATACGAAATTCTGCCTCCCCATGTTTAGTCCGATCTCTGGGCTCCAGCAGGAGGCCAGTCCCTGTGCTCCTCAGACTCTGACGTGGAACATATGGCATTAACATGTAGCAGACAGTCTATTCTCTAAGCCACAGGAAGCCAGTGCAGAGACCTTTAAAGCCACAGTTGGTGTTCCCAGAGGACTCCCATCACAGTACTAACCAACCTCCATTTTGCTTAGCTTCTGAGGTCTGATGGGATCTTTTACCCATACACACACACATCACTGCACACACACGTACAGTAAATGTCCACAATGTTGTCTGATCTTTGCTGCTGTGTTGTTATATCCCATTGTATGTCTGTATTTTAACCAATTAAAAGGAAAACAAGAATTTGACGTGTACAATCTTGAATCCAGGTTTTGGCTCCTTCGGCGGCAACATGGGCGGCGGCTTCACGTCATTCTCGTCTTCATCGTTTGGCGGCGGCGGAGGAGGAGGTGGAGGCGGCGGCGGCAACTTCAAATCCGTGTCAACCTCCACAAAGTTTATCAACGGCAGAAAAATCACAACAAAGCGGTACCCATCAGTCCAGTTCACGTCGAAAATTCGCTTTGCTTTTTATAGATTCAATAACCACCGTGTTGTTATCGCAGGATCGTGGAGAACGGTCAGGAGCGAGTGGAAGTGGAGGAGGACGGCCAGTTAAAATCTTTAACAGTTAATGGTAAGGAGCAGATGCTGAGATTGGATAACAAATAACTCAAAGAAAACCAAGCGTAGGTTTCGAGACCTGGAAAAACTCCCCCCAGTGACTGTGGATTGTTTCTCTCTGTCCTCATCTCACCTTGGAAAAAAAGGTTTCTCATTTTTTTTTTTTTTTAGGACAGAGACAGTTATTGTACATTTGTATTTATTGCGTTGTTCGGGGGGATATATGTGTAGGGGTATTCTGTGTTTTATAACAAAATATGCTATTATCTTTCGCCATATATGCATAAAGCAAGGTGCATGTCATCTTTTCATTTGACCAGTTTAACAAAAGAATGACTACTTCACCACTCCAGGCTTTCACTCGAAGCTGCACTTTGCTAACCTGTGAGCCGTCACCATCCGTGCGTACTTGGACTGACGTAGAGTATTAATACATGAAAATGACTGCTCCCATTTTCTTACTTTTAAGCGTGCGTGTGTGTGTGTGTGTGTTCTGAAAAGCACCGCGTGTTTTCTGCATGGTTTGTGATTTCACTTATTATTAACCGCACCTCGACAGTGTTACAGAACAGACGGGGATTTTTTGCATTCTTTGTACAATAAAAGTGAGTCAATAAACTTGAAAGATTCCTCGTGTGGAAATGTGACTGCCGTTTGCTTGTTTGATTTATTGCTCCTGTGGCTTTTTTTTTTTTTAACCTGAATGTTTGCTTGTGCCTGAATTAAAATCACACACACGTTTCGAACTCATTTTTAATCTCACGCCATGCTTCCCTAACTCACTAATGCCTTTGCTTTTCAGTGGGCTTTAGGCAGGTAAGCACAAAAAAAGTTTGCTTTGACTTTGACCCTAGAATAGAATGGGAAAATGGTAACCCCCTTTTCCGTTACTAATAATGTGATTGACTTAAAACTAATAATCTTAAAATTGGTTTGAAAGGCCAAACTAAATTATGCTTAATAGCCTGGGTTTAACTTATTGAGTCTATTTGTCAGGTTTGCTCAGGGGTCAGTGTGTACAGAGGAGATGGTCTGTTCATCTTGTGGAATGTGCTCAGGGCTGGTTTATTTACTCAATCCAACACGCTGCATATTTTAGACTGTCTCGTGTGAGAGATGTTGAGAGAGACAAGGACGGGGCGAGGCTTGTGTTTGCGCAAAGATAAAACACTGCTAACGTGCCCTATTCACTTGTCAAGCAAAGTTTTTACTTTGTGTCACACTCCCCCTTTAAAGCTGGGGTATGTAATTTTCAAATTACAAAATAGGAACTTTAAAATGACATACATCTAACTTTTTTGCCTTCAAGTTTCTAGTTTTTACATTTATTTTCAGTGTCCGTCACGTTTTTAGATCAGCTTTTTCAACAGAGAAGTTTGAAAGAGAGGACTAATCTTGTACAACTATGAATGCCCTGCCCAAAGTGTCTAATAGTGACTCACTGGGCTCTTTCTTATGCTAAAGATAAACAATAGACTGCATTTCATCTGATTTACTCATTTGTTTTCTTTTGCAAGGCTCTTTCTGTCGGGTATGAATGTATTTAAACAAAAACCAAAATTAAGTACCTCAACTTTAAATCACCACAATACTGCGCCTGCGCGGTGCTGTTGCCAAGTGACAAGCGTGCCCTGGCCCTGATATAAGCCATTATTTTCAATCCACCCTGAGCAAGTTTACTATACTGCCTGGGACAAAGTCCTGTTAACGATCATTACTCATCAATAGTAGATGTAATAGTCACCAGAAAGTTCTAGCATACCGTCAAATAATTGTTTTTTTTTTCTGTTGCAAGTAACGTTCAAGATGGAGAACAGGGGGGGGGGGGTGTATTGTCAAACCTTTGTGCTGCATTGACTTCAAAATGTTTACATTATTTTCATTTATTGTGTACAAAGTGGGACACATCTTATTTATAGTAGCGGGCGCCCTCTCGTGGTCAGATTTTGGTAAAAACCGCCGCAAACGTTAAGTGTTATTAGGATACGTAACCACTAGGGGTCAGTGTTTCTTCACAAAACACGACAGCTGCCCAGTGCAGGGATGACATAAGGGATAGGTCTATTTTAAAATACAATGTTTTTTTTCTGTAGGTAGACGGAGCTTAAAAACAACGGACAAAAACTGCACTTAAGAATTGTTACAAAAGTAGATCTACTCTTCCAAATGTACTGCACTAGCAAAGGCTGTTATCAGAAAATGTCACAGTAGACTCAACATGCATTTCTTCCACCAGCTGCATAGTGCATGGTGGTCAGTTGTATAGGTTATAGCAACAGTATGGCATTTAATAATCATATTAAAACCACTTCCTTGATCACATCCCCCCCCCCCCCCCTCCTTTGTTGACACATAGCCAATCTTACCAGAACAACTTGGTATTTCCATGGATTTATAGTTCTATGATTATTTCAAGTTCCTTGTCTATTGTCAGGTTCAGCATTTGTACAAATTCCCTCTGGATGCTTCAGAACATTTGTCTGAAAAGCATCATTTGTTTTTCTGTATTAAGTAGCGGCCTTGAGAGAATAGCTGCAAACAAAAGGAACTTTATGAAATCTTACAAGCACATTTAAAGATCACAGCATCGCCCTTTGATATTGTTTTTGGCTGAAATTAATTAAGTGATAATGGATTAAGGGACTTGTAATCTTATCACGCAGGTAAGTGGGCTGAATATTGATCCTCTCTTGAGAAGACTGGGACACAAACACAAGCCCACAACCTTGGCACTCACATGTTCTCTCTGTAATCCAGCCATCTACCGTGGGCACACAGCAGCACTGATAGTATCTCCAGACTGTGTGAGAACGGGAAAATACAGGTTGGGATTAGTTGTTTTTTCTCTAAAGCAGGATAGAGCAGGGAGTAGCAGGAGTCTTGAGGCCAAAGCTTACAATTGTTCATTTAAGCCAATCCAAAAGGGTGTCTCTAGGCAGGGTCACCTCTGTGTGCCCTGATTGAGTGAGGGATTTATAATAACCTGATTTGCAAAGTTGAAAAGGGGGAATTTGAGCCTGCAGCCTGCAATAGCATAAATCACACTTTTTATTTGGAGTAAACAAGCCGCAAAGGCTCAGTGAGTTTGACCTTACAACCACAAAAAGATGACCCCTAATGAAAGTGGTGTGCAGAGAGAATAATAATTTAGTGAGGTAGCTTTTTTTTAAGGGCACTCACATTTTGCATATGAATTAATTGAGGCAAGTATCAGGTCTGATTTTCATTTTTTTTTCTTAACCAACATTTAAAAAGCAAATTTCAGAAACTAAATTACCACATGATAAGACCAAGTAATCAGCCAACATTTCTCGCTTCTCTGTAAAACATTGTAACAGCTTTGATAGTGTTGGCTAATAATGGCAGACTTTATTCCATTTCTGAGACCAGTGGAAAATCTTTTATTTCTCAGGATCATCCTAGACAGAAACATAATTTGTGCCATTAGTCAGTAAGAAAAAAATTGTGAAATCTTCTCTTTGGTGGCTCAGTGGAGAGAGTTTCAACCCCAGAACTAAAAACATGTACAATTTCATCTTGTACATGCATCATACTGTATGTTCCGGAAAAATATATCTCCTCTTTTCATTTTATATAACTAACATAAAAAGAATCCAAGCTGTATTTTTGTGGTTGTTACAAATCCATTTAATCACGTCAAAGAAAAGCAGCAGCGTTTTTGACCGTTTGTTTAAGTCCAGAACGCACACAGACCTCAGCGTCCACCATCAGCGAGCCTCTGTTGGGGCAGGTTTTGGCCCCGGCTAGCATCTGGCCCCCTTTCTTCTCCCCTCCGCTGCCTTAATTACACAACACAATGGCTATGAGATCTGCCTGTAATCTCACAGTATAATAAATCCCCCCCCCCACACTCCTGTCTATGCCCCCCTTTCACCCACCCTCCCACCCCTTCCAGCCAGCCAGCACCCTGCCTTCCACTAATTCAATATAAATGTAAATTAGAGAAAAGAATAACCAAATCTCATTTTATTTACATGACTAATCACAATATAGTCAGAAATAGGAATAGGAATGACGGACGGATGGGTCAATGTTGTGCAGTGCATTTTTGCGTTTTTTCGTTTGTTTGTAGTAATGCTTTCCACTTCTCCTTTTGTTGTTTACATCAATATAGCTATTTGCGCGGGAGGTAATAGATGTGTTTATGCGTTTCCCCCTCCCTGTCTGAACGCATTGTGTCAAAACCGCCCAAGGGGTCACAAGCAGGTAATGCGTTTCCATTTCTTGCATCGCACATTTTGTGTCAGCTCGGTCGAAATTGCGCACACACATATAAAAAAAATAAATAAAAAAAACTGAAAATCCATGTGAGGATGCTGCACCCCAAGGCCACATGCAGCCGCAGATATAGGCTTCTGTGTGATTCATTCTCAGCCAGGCTTTTCTCATGTTGTTCTGTTCACACCCACAGAGATTGGAACAGAAGACCCCCCGGAGGAAGAGTTTCGCCGGCGCAGACAGAGCGCTCTCCCCAGCAGCGGCGCGCACCATCAGAGGCACCTGCGAAGCTCCGCCCACAGCCCGTCAGAGGAGGAGGAGGAGCTGGCCACAACTCGAGGTGAGCCCGCAGCCAATCAGGGTGGAAGCCAGAAAGTAGCGCACTGTCGCTTTAAGAGAGGGCGGCTTTGATGGCACAAGAGCTCCATTAAAATGAAAATTTAAAACACGCATGTTCCCACTGTAGCCACATCTGCCTTAGGGCGTAATCGCAATGATATGGCAGCTTTCATGTGCCCTTTTTGGACGTTCTAGCCACAAACCCCCATCTGCTCACCATTCACACATAGTTTGGATTTCATAGATATGTTTAGAGACTTGTTTTTCTCCATAAATGATTCATTATTCAGTCTATGCATTCCCTTGTGTCTATATCTTCTTGGGCTGATAACAGTAGTGAGAGAACAGGAACATTAATTTTGCAACTTGACGAAAAGAAATAATGTTTTTTTTTTGGCACTGTACTTATAGCTGAGGGACCTAAATTTCAAACCACAATTCAAATCAAATCAACTCCCCAATGCAGGCAGGAGACTAGTCCTCAGGTCCAGGAAGTCCAGGGTTTTGAGTCCCATCAGTGCCTTCATGGAGCAGACAGAAGGACAAGGGGTGAATAGCAATGCACAGACTACATTCAAAATATCAAGTCAGGAAGAGATCTGTTCATCCTGCAGCCTCTCTCACATCTTTACACCAGATTTTTCAGACCGAAAAGTGAAAAAGAGAAGCCCATCAGCGTTTAACCCAAAGTGTCATTTTTTAACAGGTTCATAATAAACAGACATCTCAAAAGTTCTACAAAAAGTTGTGTTCCTCAAGCTATAATCCTAATAAATTCTAAAACATTTGCTTAAGAAAGGGTGAAACTCTATTTTTCTGGCACTAAAATAGAACTGGCTTGGTAAACGGCATATTGTACGCCTTACAAATATACTTTCAACGGCACTTATCTGTTTTTACAATATAAATATCCAAGGATAACACACAACTACTTGTCATATGTCACTTTGCAGGTGATGAATCTTTCTCATATTTTGATTTCACATTTTTAAGTTGAAATACAGAAATGAATTCAGATACCGATTCTAAAAACTTTATTGATCACAAAGAGAGAAATTCATTTGCTGCAGAATCTCAGAGCAGAACGCACTCTACACAAACACACACAGTGAGTCAGGCCTCACAGTTCACACAGCGGCCGGTTACACATATAAGTAAAAAAAAAAAAACACAATAAAACACACAACAATTCCCAACAGTCAAACACCTCGTCCAGGGTTCAACAGTTTTATCGCAGGGGGCACAAAAGAATCAGAGAAAGGGTTTGTTTTCCGAGCTGGAGCATTAAAACCACGCCCTGAAGGCACCGTGACCAAGCCAGCGATCAGAGGATGTTTTTGTTATAGAGCTTGATCGAACCATATTCTACTATCACACTCCCAGCCACAGATTTTATCGTTTTGCCCATTCTTTCTCAGATAACGAACGACAACACAACCGCACATAGATGCATTTCAGATATTTCTTTTGCCTATAGTTATCAGCAGGGCCTTTATCTTTCTCCTTTAACAATCAGCTGACACCGGCCATGACAAATCCACCACATACAGTGTTGTTTCACGTGCATGGACGGCCTCATTTGTGATTCCAGCAACACAGTCCCCCATCATTGTGAGAGCGTGGATCGGCACGTGTCCACACATAACAAAGGTGTCCATTAGCTCCTCTGTTCTACTGCGCATTAACGAGCCCAGGTCAGAGGTGGCGGCTGTTTCTCTTCCCCCGGTCACCGCGTCACCCGCAGAAAAGGCCAGCAATTATCTCCAGAACAAGTGCGGTGAATGGTCCATAATGGCGCCTTCGTTAGTTTGGTAAAATATTTTTGATTTGGCCGTGCCTGGTCCCTGCTGTGACACAAACAAAGGCTTTAATTCTCTTTGTGAGGTGATGACATGGGGCGTTGTAATGTGAGGCCTGACAGGACGGGCTTAGCTGCTGCTGCTGCTGCTGCTGCTGATGCTGCTGAGAGGGGCTGGAGCATGTGGTTCTTATGGATGCCATGCAGTAAAAAAAAGATATGACCTTGTAATGAATGCTTTTAAATCAAAACTCACCTTTGAGACGGCCTCAATTACCTGTAATTGTTTGACTTGATGTGTGTGTGTGTCTGTGTACCTGTCATTTTAATGTAATTTTATCTGTCTGTTATGTTTATGTGTAACTTTGCTGCCTCTTCGCCAGAACTCTGTTAAAAAAGAAGTTAGGATCTTAGCTATGGATCCTGTGCTTCCATGTGAGTCCTTAATAAAGTCTAAATTAATGAATAATGGGATTTTTACTGGTTAAATAATAAAAAAGTACTGTAATCTACCATCTATCTATCTATCTATCTATGATACACATATAATCAAATAAAAAAGAGAGGAAAGATTGAACGAAATCGATCCTTTAGCCAAATCAACCTAAACTTTGTCAAGGTTTGCAGACAGAATCTCAAAGCAGAGGCAGGAGACGGAAGAAGTTTAACAAGTATATTTCCAACACGAGAGTTGAGGGGGCAGTGGGGGCAGAGGGGGCAGGGAGCAGGGAGACTTAAACTGGAGCGTAGACAAGAGGCCGAGGACCTGACAGGGGATGCACAGTAGGGACGAAGCACAACTGGATCTGAAAAGATGAGGAGCAGCAGGCGAAGAAATCTACAAAACACAAGATCTACAAAAACACACAAGAGCTGGACGCACAAAAGACTGAGACGGAGAAGTAGTGAACAGACCGGCCTCAATATACAGAGACAGAGTGGATGATGAGGTGTGGGTGTATCTACTACTTTTCTGACCACCCTGGAAAAGCCATGTTCCAGCTTCTTCCCTCTGGCAGATGATATGAAAAAAGCACTTTTTATGCACACTCTGGGACTTTTGCAAATGTATTCCAATGTGGTTTTTACTGCAAATTACAAATAAAATGAACCTGAATCCGTCTTGTATGCTGCTCAGGTGAAGCTGGCCACGCCCCCCTGCCTCACACACATACACACACAAACCCACACATGGACACACATATCCTGCAAAACAAGAGGAAGACACAAACAAAAACTAGTTTGCTAATGTCCATGTGCTTTCTTGTGTTTTACAGGACACGACTCAAAGAGGAAGAAAATGTGGCTGAAAGAGGCCGACTCCAGGAAGAAGCGCTCCCCTTGGCTTTTCCATAGATTTGGTGGATTTGGCTCATTTGGATCATACTTTTAAAACCTGCCGTAATGTTGCCCTTTGCCCATCCCACCATTATCTCTGTCCAGTCACAAGTCAAACTCATCCAGTATTGCCTTCATCGTATAGGACGGACATTTAACAGCACATTAAAGCTATGTTTTTATCTGTTTGAATGAGATGGATTTACGTTAGCAGAGGGGCTATGAATGCACCGCTGCTGTGCTTATGTGAAAAGGGATTCAAGGTCAAACTAAGAAATGTATTTTTTTTGTTCAATGCAGCAAACATGCGTCTAACTTGTATGTGTGTAGCGTATAAACGTATATAGAGTCAAGTAAAGGTCAGAGCAGCAGGCGGATCTGTGCTGGCACCATTCAGTAACTGTACAATCATACTCTATAGTAGGAATCAAGGATATATTTTTGCATTAAGTTCCATTGAAAAGTAGAGTCAAGGGTATGCAGTGTCCCTCTTGTTGCACGTGCTGATTGTTGTGGACACATTTTGTATGGACTTCTATGAATAAACGTGCAAAACCTTTGTGGTCAAGGCCTTTCATTTAAAACTAGTGAAAAATGCATATGTGCTCGGAGATTGCACAAAGACTAGTACTTCAAAATAGCACTTAAACTTAGATTGAATACATTTTTTAAACAGCTATGTCGCATTTGACTTTCAGTTTCCGATGTGGGAGGATGCATTGATATGATTCAATTCACCTTTTCTCTTAAGTAATAAAAATATCATAATAAACAGCGTTATCATTTTCTCTTTCACTAACGCCACTGTTCCGAGGTCACAAAATATAAGCGGAAGCATTTATGGTTAAACATCCAGTGACATTAAATATAACAAATTAAATGACTCAATATAAATATGAATCTTTTTACAGCCTCACAGTTTAGTCTCCCACGTTGGAACACACTCCAGCCCAAAGACTGTATATAGATGGACAAAGCCAACCCGCTAGCTCAGTGAAGCTTAAAGAGCGACTAAACACCAAATCAACTTTTTTTAACCCATAAACTGCATAAGTATGTTTATTGTAGTGCTGTCTACATATCCTGGTAATTTTTTGACATTTTATTTTAAATTAGATAAAATATCACTTTTGAGCCAAAAAACGCTGTGTGGCGCCCTCTCAACCTTTTTGGTGGTACTACATTTGAATTTGGTCCTGGCCTCTCCATTGACTCTGAAGTTCTCTATGACATCAGTTGTTTTGTGTGACGTCAGTCTGTCAGAGCCAGTGATGTGAACCCATTCAACTCTCACACACGCCCCAGCTGCAGTTTGGAGTATTCTGGCGCCATCTAGTGGATTAAAATTAAATTACATGAGTCATTCTGAGATTATTGAGTGTGATTAGGTTCAGGTGTGTAGCTTTACAATTATCTTAGTGTGTAAACAAGGGTGGAATGAGACTTTCTGGTCTGTAAACTATTGCTTTAAGCAGCAATGACAACTGTCTGTTTTTTTTTGTGTGACAAGTGAGCTGTCAATCACAGCCCAGACCACGCCCAACTCTAAGCCCCCCTTCTTGTCCCTTGGTCCTCCAGGCAACGCCCTTTTTAGAGAACATTTTCAAATCTTCATGTGGGCGGAGTAAGGCTGGGCACAGGTGTTTAGTCGCTCTTTAAGAAGGAAGTGGCTTTGGCTTCCATTCACTTACATTGAAAAATAAACTCTCGCTCAGTAACCGTCACTATTTTAGGCCTAAATATGTGTGGTTTAATCATTTTTACGTTCCTGGTGTTTGAAAATGTGATTGTATCCATTAGAGCCCTAATAACTAACCAATCAGGTGCCTTCTCTCCTCAAATTCGGTTTTTAAATCCTGATTGGCTCATTGGTTGCTAGGCCGTTGCTACCGACAAATTTGACTTCAGATTCCCAATAGTAAATCCGGCTCGAGTTCTATTGTGGCTTTTCCGCAATTAGAGCAAACACTGCCCTCTGTTAGGCCCCTCCTTCCGTTGCCTATGCACCTGCCACACCTAGCACAACCTGCCCCACACCTGCCCCACACCTGCCCCCACATCTGCTGTATGTAAACTGTGTACTGATGGAAGTGGCCTGGATTGTCGCGGACTGGACCTGAAGTCGTGGCGTTTAGAGATTCTTTTCAATGAGGCTGCAGTCTGTTGTTTTATTCATACAGAACTCAGCACATGACCCAGCAACTCATTTGGCCCTTGTTCCCATGCAGCCGCTGCTCTCTGAGGGTTTCATTAAGCAGCGTGAGGCTCTGGTCCATCTCTCTCCTCTCCCTCTCCTCTCTCTTCCTCTCTCTTCCACTCTCATTGACTATATTCGTCTGTGGGCACATGCATAGTCAAGAAAATGTCTGGATTATGATTATTTTTTTCCAAAACAAAGCAATAGAAAATGAATGATTATCAAAATGCACCATGAAAAAAGGTTTAAATGGATTCTAAATCCACCAATAAAACATGAAGAACGAGGTCAGCTTTCTGAAGGCAAGGTCTTGTCGTTGACGATAGTATTTATTACTATATATATTTATGATTCACAACATGAAACCAGATTTAAACTCCTTGTTTTTTAGTTAGGAAAGGGTATAAGCAATTTCTCACTTGGCATGAGACAAAAGCTACTTGAAATGGCAGCCTGTTCCATTTTTAGGACGGCCAAATGCACTCAAATCAATACTGTTTTTGTAGTATATAGACAACATCTGGCTTGAAACCTGAAAACTTTCTATGATTTGATTTTTCTCACCAAGCTTTTAGAAATGGCCACATTGGTATGAACAGAACCGTCCCTGTCCTTGGAGCTAAAATGACGCGTGGAAAGAAAACAGACCTGGAAACATTATGTGCTAAAACTTCTCACACGTCACCACAGCCCTACATTATGAACACACTACAAATGCAAATAGATTTTACCAAATAAGGGGGGGGAGAAAATAGTCTGCGTAAGGAGCTGATCAAGCCTCCAAATTTGTCATCTCTGGAGTCAGAAATGTTTAATTCATGTCACCCTGAAGTAGCTATTGTTTGACCTGTTCAAACCAGATGGCCTTTTTATTGTGATTATAATAAAAGTGAAGGTGGCTGCAAACACATTGTCTCGTGAAGGCAAAAAACTGCATTTTGATTTCAGCAGATTAGAAATTGGCTGTCGAGGACCCCGATCTCCGGACCGCGGTGAGATCAAACTGCAGCCTGGGTGTACTTTAAAGTGAGGAGCAGCTGTCACACAGGATTTAGGTGGAGCTTAATTAGGAAAGAGATTGTTTTTTTTTTTCCCTGCCTTTCCTCATAAAGCTCTCTGCAGATTAGGAGACGGCAGTGAGGGTCCTCCTGCAAAAAGCAAGGCAAGGAACCAGGGAGAGGTTTACAATAATTGGGCCATTCATAAATGTGTTGAAACGATCGTCAACAAGAATCTCGTTTACAAATTGGAATAACTTGTTTGGGATTACCATAATTACCATAATTATCTCATCCAGTCTGAAGTTATAGGCCTTTGCTGAGCTCTTAATTTGAAATAACATAATAGACACGTCTCCCTATGCGTTTTTCATCGGTCCTCTCCAGCTATGGTTCTCAATCTTTTTGTTCCAGCGTCGCCGGAATAGACACGGCACAAACACAAATATTCCCGTGCCCCAGGGCTCAAACACAACTGAGGTCACAACTGTTTTTAGGCTTAACTGTTATACCAACATCTCCTTTCTTTGTGGAAAGTGTTTTCATTTTTAGCGTCTGATTATTCTATTTAAATTCAGATTTTTGCCTTAGCCTTTGAGCCTGAAGGTTGTGGGTTCGAGTCCACCAACTCCCACTGATGACTGCTGTCGTTTTGTCCTTGGGCAAGACACTTAACCCCACTTTGCCTGAAGCCCCCGCTGAAAGATCAAGGCTGTGCCACAGAGCGGCCATCCTTCTGTGGACTCACCACCTGCAGGAGGATCAGTGAGGGGCTGGCATCTCTGGCCCCCCCCCCACCCAGAAATGGATCGAGGGGTAGAAAATGGATGGATGGATGGATATACCATATATTAGTTATATTCAACTTGATTTCTTATTTTTTCTGAACAAACTTGAACTGAAACAAAACTGTAAATAAAAAAAGTAAGTCAGGCTTGTTATTCCTCTCATTATTTGCCTTATTTTTTCCTTGGGAATATTACAATACTTACTTGACTAGTAAGTGCACCTGTAAAATAAACACACCAGCACACAGTGTCCTTGGGCAAGACACTTAACTCCACCCTGCTGAAAGATCATGGCTGTGCTCTCCCAGACAGGACTCCCCACCTGCAGGAGCATCAGTGAGGGGCTGGAGCACCTCTGACTGTCACCCTCCCGCCCCAGAAATGGATTAAGGGGAAGAATGGATGGATCTGTACAATAAACCACTGGATGGATTCAGTTACAGTCTATGTTTTCTGTACAGCACGTCAACATTGCAGCTCATAATAATGGATATTATGTATAACTTCCAGTCTGTCTCGGCCTTGTGTTGTGTTTGTGTATTCTAAGTTACACAAAGTCAAGCACAAAGCCTGAACTTCCAGTCTGTTTCGGCGGTGACTCAGCCGGTGTTTTGTCCCGGGCCGATTGGAGGGTGAGCGTGGGCGAGCGAGTCTATTTACTGTGGGCGGCTTCTCTGCGATCGCTAATGTGTCACTTATGACTGTGATGTGGGCTCCCTCTCCCCTCAGGCAAAGCTCCATTCTCCTCTCTGCCTTGAACTGTCCACTTATCAGCGTTTACTTTCTCCTGCGGTGATGTTTGACGCACCTCTAGACAGCCTTACATAACCACCGCTTCAGATGAGCTTTTTCAATTCGCCGGATGGATGTGTAGTTTAGTTTGTAGAGAAGTCTCACCCTTTTACCAGAAGGTTGTTGCTCCAATGCCATCTTTGGAGTTGATCAATGTGACCTCGGGCAGGAGACTTCACCCTAAACACACAATTCTATAGGGAGCACTCTGATTCAAAGTTATCGTAGTGAGCGCCGCAAGCAAAGTTATTACACAACCCCAACAGAATTCATCCTATATGGAAAATGTACACAGCGCTGCTTTAAAGGGATACGTTTCAATAACACACAGTTAGTAAAGTCTACAAATGTTGGCAATTTGATTCTTTCCTATACAAATCTGTATGTACAGTATATAGATATGTATGTATCTATGTCTTTAAATATAGTTTTGTACTTAATTTCCTATTGAGCTTTCATGCCGTTGTGTGTGTGTGTGTGTGTGTGTGTGTGTGTGTGTGTGTGTATGTGTGTGAGAGAGAGGATGTATGTATAAAAGCATGTATTGATTTTAAGGAGACCCCAGGAAGAATAGCCACTGCACCTCAGTAGCTGATGGGAAAAAAACGTATAACCTTTTTGCTGAGAGAATAGATACATATCTCATTCTTTATGTGGTTTTTACTTCTTGAATGTATATTAATTGATGCAGGGGATTCCTCAACTCTAAAACCTGTACTTTTGTGTATACAGTAATGATTATTTGACAAATCAAAATAAGACACTGTGCTTTTATCACACTGTTCAGTTCAGTGTCAGACAAATGTGTTTTTTGTCCAACCTTGGAGTCTTCATAGGACGTCATCTGATCTTTGCTCTGCTACTTGTGAATATCAATTTATTTCCATTTAAATGTGTGCAACTTCACAAACTGTTTGTGAGAAATGCCTTCACAAAATGGACAAACGCAGGCATGACATTCAAGTGATCAGGTTTCTGTTGTTTGGATTTGAACTCTTGTGAACGCAGATTGTCCTAGTATGTAATGCATGCCCGGTTTTTATTCTGTCTGAAAAAAAAACCCTGTAAAAGCTCTGAAAGAAATTGAAAAAAACTCTGGAAACTCTGCAGAAACTCGGTAAGAACTCTGAAACTGTTTCAGAACCCGCTTAAAGTCTTTGTCATTTTTCCATAATTTTCCTCTAAAAACGGAGCTGTAGCAAAGATTCAGAAAAAAGAAGATTACAAATACTTCAGTGGTCACAAACACACCCATTTACTTCAATCCTCCCACATCTACACACCTGTGGCTCTGCTAATCACTATCTGCTTCACCTGCTGCATTTAATCAGAGCCTCCAGTTCCAAAGCCTTCAGCTCGAGCAGCACCCCGCCTCCTCCCCATCACCGCAAACAGTGGGACGCCACTCTTCATCTCATCGCTTCATCACTTCAGATTCTACCGTCACCAGTGTTTAGACCTTTTATAACATCTATCCAACTCCCAACTGCATACGTCATGGTAAATATTTCTGGTGGAGTCCAAACACCAAAGCTATATTCACTTTTCCATGTCAATACATATAATTTCATACAATACTAGACGTCTGGCAAGATGTAGTGACCAATATTCCACGCAAAAACCAACTCAATAGAAAACATTATAATTCCTATTCCTGTCTGTTTCTTGATTGTTTTTTTGTTTTCAACATTTTTTCACATTATTTTCTACTTTAAACTTCACAGACATGTTCAGGCTCAGGTATTGTCTGAGCACCAAGCTGATAACTCTGTGTCTGTAGCCCGCAGAGGTCTGAGCAGATGACTCCGGAGAGGTGACAGAGACATCACAGTGATACATTATGATCCTCCTTTTATCTTCATCCTGGGTCTGCGCCGGAGCTGGAGCCTTTCAAGTGGAGATCAGACCCATGTGACACCGGCGACAGGCAGAGAGCTCCCACAAATGACGTGATTACAGAAATATACTGATTTACATGTAAGAGAAGACCACAATGAGCAGGAGCAGAAGAGGAGGCTATTGTTCGCAATCAACCAGGTGTGTGACTCCCCTATTGAAAAATACAATATACAAAAGACAGCGCAGAGAAAAGTGCAGCCAATAAGCTTTTAGAATGTATGGTTTTCAATTTACGCCATCTTCAATGTAGTTTCTGTACAATTACATTATAACAAAAGCAGATTGTGATATAGCCTGATGTTCTTCCTCCACTATTGTCGTTCATGTGCAAAATTCATATGCTAAAATGTCAAAAACCCCAGGCCCAAATCCCCCGGGTTGACTCCGCTACATACTGAGCCACACGGGCTGTGGAGTCAGAAAGACCCGGCTTTTAACGAGGCTCGTGAGGTTGTCTTTTTGCTGAGGCGTTCTCTGATAACTCTGTCCAAATCTAAAAGCGATTTAGTCAGAAATAAAACCAAGCCGTTTTGTAGTCCATGTAGGTTTAGGAGAAGAAGTTTATACAAACTACACAAAAGTCACACGAGGGTCAGAACTTTGCATACGGTCAGGGTTTCATAAATGTTTGAAAATGTTTACCCCTCGTGGGTGATAAGCGGGCAATAGTCCGTTATATTGTGGTATAGCTGAGTGGATGGCACCCTCGCTTCTCAGCAAGAAGGTCCTTGGATTGAATCCCGGTCGGAACAGGGCCTTTCTGAGTGTTTTTTGCATATTCTCCCCGTATCTGTGTAGGTTCCCGCCGCATACTCTGGTTTCCTCTACCACTAAAGACTTGTACAGTAGGTCTGGCATTTGCTTCCTGTACTGGTGATCTCACTCCCATCTCTGTGTGGAGTGAGAGACACATTCCCACAACAATTGTACAGCGCTTTGTGACTCTGGTTTGTGAAAGGCGCTATATCAATAAAGATAACTTACTGATTGAAAGTAATACATGTATAATATTTCACAAGATGTGTTCTCAAATCATGACTATTGTCCATATATTGTTTGTTTTGGCCCCTGTTTACCTCCCTGTCCGGTTTCCCCTACCACTAAAACCATGTACAGTAGTTCAGGGTGAAGGGGTGTGTGTTTGTAAGTGCGAATGTGGGACAATGGATGGAAATCAGACCAATCCGGAGAGATGTGTTCATTAACATGTACTGTCCCAACCAAATGAATAATAATAATAATAATAGTAATAATAATAATAATAATAATAACTCATCCTAACTAAGAGATCCATTTGAATTCTTTGTGAAACCCACACGAAAAACCACACAATGCATCTTTAATTTACTAAAACAGGAATCTAAGGAAATATGATTAAATTGGTGAAATAATAACATGGTTTATTCCCAGTATAACTGCAGTGTAGGGTCTGCACAGGCGTCTCGCAGTGACACAGAGGAAATGCATCATCACGTTTCCCGCTCGTCTCGATTGGCCACGTTCTGATCAAAGTTGCTGATAGGCTGTCACCACAACCGCCAGTTGTTGCTGTTGCTAGGATCCTGTTGCTATAGGACGGTTGCCGCATCTCGCATGGGCCCAGCAGGAAACATGTAATGAATCATGGATGGTTGATTTTTCTCTAAGCACCCTAATCTGTGATGCAGATGAGGCCGAAAAACTCCACGCCCCCCTCCCCCTACCACCACAAACCCCCCCACACCCCTTTCCATGCAGCGTCTTGTTAGAAAGCAGGCAGGAGAGGCTGTCATATAGGGCAGCTGTGGGATACGGATGGCGATTCTTATGCAAAAATATCAAGGCGAAAGGTCATTATCACTTATATGTTGACTGAAGCCACGGGCGAGCCACAGATGCCCCCTTGTGACCCCGCAAAATGATGCTTAAATCAGGCACTTTTGAGTCTCAAAGGACCGCAAACACCAGCAGCTGAGAGAGAGGAATGGTTTGGAAATATAGGTTGGATCTCTGAACCAGGACCATTAGTTGACCCAAAGTATCTCAGCTGAATGACACAATACATTTTGTCAGCCATTATTTTTTTTATTTTTTTAGAAGAAAATGTGTGTGTTTTTCAAAGGATGAGAATATGGAGAGCTTTAAAAATCGGACTACAGTATTTTCAATGGTATTTACTTCCAGTCCGGTCTGACCAGTAGATGGAGGCTTGCGATGCTTTCAAAGGCGTCTCGTAACTTCACCTACACGCTCAAATTTCGGAACAGTAATTAAAAACCGAATTACTATCCTAACCACTCAGCACAATTTTGACAAATAGAATCACACAACATATTGTAGCGAAGTAGCAGCTGTACATTATGAAGCTATAAAACCACACACTCACACTTATTCTATACACTTTTCTAACAATCTGAAATCCCGACCGCTGAAGTGCGATCTTAAAACTTATCAAAAATTGCTCTTCACATAGGTCTGAATGTGTATTCCGCTGCACATTGCCCATGCGCGACCTGCGTCATCGGCCTCACATAGCAACTACTTGAGAATTAACGCAAGAATGACAAGATTGCAAATAATCAATACTGGAATCATGAAAAGTTAGTACATACTTTCAAAACCATGTTTCTAGAATTAAAATGCGTTGCTGTTAAATGGAAAAACAACGAACCACAAATCTCTCTTCAAAATGTTCTTGCGTGGAAAAAAATGGTACTGCATGTTTGTACATTTATGCAGTCAATTCATGGTTAAATATGTAAAAATAACTTCAAATAATTTCATGTCATGATGGTTGGAATTTACAGTGTATGGATGAATTAGAGAAGAACACAGAGTTGACATTTCTCCTTAATAATTATTAATAAGGACAATTCTCCGCAGCAATAGCTTTTGTATTTGTGTATTTTCAGACTGCACTAATTTGATCTCACCGAGGAAGTTTGTCATCATGTTGGACATCCAAGAAATGAACACGTGAAGCTTCAGACATTTTTGGAATAGTTTTGTTATATCTCTGAATATTTCTAATAAAGCTGCATTTTAACATTTGTAATCAAACCACATTGGAAAAAACATCAACACGGTTTTGATGTTGCTTGTCCTTTTGCAGGTTGATATGAATGTTGTATATAATGCAATCCATTCTTATGTTTGTACAGTATATCAGCAGGTTCAGTCTGGTCCCTGGTTTCGTTGCCTGAGTTCAGACACGCATGATTGCCAGCTGGATTACCCAATCAGTGGTCCGTGCATATCAAAACAAATATGGCTGCTTACAAAGATTCACAAGGGAACCCGAGAAACAGATTATGGCTGAGTCGATGAGCAGAGCACTGTACTTCACAGGAGTGGTCGAAAAGAAGTGTTTTACAGACGACCAATGAGCGGCTGTGTTTCCTGCTCAGTGAGGAAGACCAAGGTTGTTCTTCGTCAGGACCTTCTTCATCTTCAACTAGTATCCATTTGATCACTTTCTACAATGAACAATTACTCCTGGGTTGTATTTTTCAGAGCAGACACAAACTGAAAATCGTTTTTTTGGCCCGTGACATGATTTTGAATTCTAACTTTAGCGATTGGATGATTTTTGTTTTTGTCTTAACCAGACGCATAATAGAGCAAGTATCAGATAATATTTACAACACAGATAAATATGCATAAATATGAAACTGTACGTAAGCTGATACTGCCAATATCAGAGACACTGGCCCAGCATTGATCATAAAAGGTTATTATGGCTACTGTGGCATGTTATACATCATTTTAAAGCTAATCTCTCAAGCAAAGATATACATACAATTTAGTTGAATCAAAAATATACATATGACTTATGACTCTGCAATACTCATCCTTTACCTTAAGTCCAGTTAATTTTGTTCAATATCTACCAGAAAATAATACGATATGATAATAATTTAGTTGTACAAAATTAGTTTCATCACTTGAGCTATAAATGTAGAAAAATAAGCAGCTTGGCTTTAAACGAACTTTCCACAAAGAAACTGTGGCCCCTTAGCAACTATATATCTTATCATTCGGCCGCAGACAAAAATGACTTTGACGCCCCAGTATTTGAATGATTTTTTGTGAATTTTTCCTTTAAAAATAATAAAACAGGTATTTGTATCTACGTGCATTATTGAAATGACCAGGACCCAGACTGTGGCTCGAGGAGCAGCAGAGGGAGAGCTGACCTCGTATCGAGCTTTGGATAAAATACAAAAATACGATTCTTCACTAGGACTAACTTAATTTTTCTCCCAAGAGCTGGTTCTTTGTGGGACCATGGCCTCAGGAGCAGATAGAGTTCACAGCCCAACTGAAAATATCATCTTTAGTCTTCACATGTTCTCTTGGTCACTGGTTTTTGAACCTGGACCAGACCAATAAGAAAATACATGAACAGAGGCCTGGGGGCGGCAACGCAGAATTGGTAAATGAGCTCATGCATGCAGGACAATTTCTATACAGCAACCTGGGTTCCCTGGGACAATGCTTTTAGTCTGTTTCATATCAAATTTCTGTAAAAACTAAAATCTTAATTTACAGCTAAAGCAGAATCCTAGCTTGTGAATTTCTATCAATGGAAAATCACAATAAAATGTTCCTATTCTGGGTATTTCTGGGTATTTCTTTGCTTTTAAAACTAGATCATTGTAGTATACTTTAGTAAAAAAGTGAGACTTGGAAAATTAGTGTATCGTTTAAAAGTCCATTTAAGCAAATCAACTTACAAAGTGAAACTAATGCATGACAGATTCAGCAGAGGTACAGTGAGATGTATCAGTAGTTTGTTGTTATAATGTTAATAATTGGCTCTCGGATGGAAAATAAAAATGATAATGTTTTGAAAATGTCACACTCAATCAATCGATCTTTATTTGAAGAGCACCTTTCCTACACAGGGCAACACAAAGCGCTTCACAAATCAGCAAATAAAAACACAATTAAAATCACAAAGGTAATTAAAACCATTAAATCATGTATGACAAACAAAAGGCACTTAGAATATACTCTATATCATACATTGGTTTCACATTTGAAGCAAAATTACAAAAATAAATTCACTTTTGAACAATATTCTAATTTTCAGTGTCATTGTGGTCTAGTAAGTTCTCTGCTTTCTACATTCTGGGCTGTTTTTCTGTAACCCTATAACTAATAATCTTTAAAGGTGAGTCAATAAGTGGTGTTGATTCACAGACAGAATCAC